>JASSUY010044313.1:0-23789 GCA_032466535.1 Forpus xanthops
GTTTGTTGGGTTTTTTTTTTTTTTTGCAAAGATATATAGATAGATGTAGTAATTTATTAAAAAAAAAAAAACAACAAACACATACACGCAAAAAAAAAAAAAAAAACCTAAATTCTGAATTTAGAATTTCTTTCAGCTAAGTAATTTGTACTTCCTGTCCTATATGGATACTTGTAGTTAAGTAAGACTCTCATGTCTTCTAATTTTTTTTTTTTTAATTTTAATAAAAAATATATCCTGAGAAAAAAAACATTAGATGCATCATGATAGGAAAACCAAATAAAAGCAAAAGCACTAAACCATCACCTTGTAGGTCTTCATTTTCAGGCTACACCAATACAAATAACTGTAAGTGATGCAATACATTTCTGGTTTGTTTCCAGCACCATGTGGTGGGCAGTATACTGGATCAGAAGGAGTGGTTTTATCTCCAGGTTATCCTCATAACTACACTGCTGGACAGACTTGCCATTATTCAATAACTGTACCTAAAGAATTTGGTGAGAATTTCTTCTACTCGTTTATCAATCATTAATCATTGTTCTACTGTTCAAATGTCCTTTGTGTGTAGCAGTGACCTTAGATTTTTAATTTATTACAAATTGCTTATAAAGAATAAATGAATTCTTGACACAGAAATTGATTCTAGAGTTTTGACCTTTTACTTCTCCCTAGAGTAATCAGTAGACTTCAGCTAATCTATCTGTGTCTTCTATCCAAGCATATCCTGAATACTTCCATTGATTGCATCATTCATCATCATAAGATAATCATTCATTGAACTTTTCTGCAAAGTAAAATCAGTTCTAAAAGAAAAAGCATCAAGAGTTCTCTCATATTTTAACTTTATTTACATCATATTTAACAAGCGGTTTTACATAAAAGTACCAGAAATGTCTGTGAAACATCACAAAGCCAATTACTTTAATGATCAAAATGTTTGAACAAACTCTAATTCAAGTAGACAAATAGCAGTAAGATCTATTTTACTGTTTATTTACCAGAAGACTGAATGCAAAACAATTTGGTATGTTTGGTACTTTCTCTGTGCTATGAAATGTGTAAGGACTTAGCATTTTTTTCACTGCAGTTTGGGGGTCAAAAAGCATTACAGTAACTTTACTTCTATTTGATAATAGTTGCACAAAGGGTGCCCTTACAGCAATGAAGCCCTCAGGTTGTGAGAAGGTGCTTTTTCCCCTCTTCATAGCCTTCATGAAGTAGTAGCTACTAATTACATCTATAGTTTTGTGATTCAAATTTACAAGGCACAGATTGCTAAAATAGGGCAAGCCCAATAGAGAGACAGCAAGATGATTAGGAGGCTGAAGCACATTACAAGGAAAAGTTGAAAGAAGTTCAAACTGGAGACCGTAAGTGAAGAAGGACTCTTCATTCTGGAAGTATGTAGTAAGAGAACAGGTGGCAATAGTCACAAGTTGTAGCACAATAAATTCCAACTGGATGTAAGGAAAACATCCTTCACCATAATGGTGATTAGGTACAAGTGGCTTGAGGAATTTTTGCTGGTTTTTAAAATTTGCTCAGGAAAAGACTTGAGCAACCTAATCTAACTTCAAAGTTAGCCCTGCTTTTAAAAATAAGTACATTGGATTATGCAATTGGTTTAGACAAAGAAAAGAAAGAAAGAAAAAAAAAAGAACTTGACAAAAAGTTGGAAAGTACAGTCTGTACAGAAATAGTGCCGCATTGAAGGCTTGTGATTTGCATACAGAATCTGGAATAGGTGTAATTTTAAAACAAATTTCTTCCTAGAGAATAAAATATGGCTGGATAGAGTGCATAATGTTTTTATTTTACTCGTTTATTACTTCATGCTGCTATTGCTATCTGATATTTGAATTCAGTGAACCATTTGATATTTACTAGTGAAACATTGTATAATTAAATTATTTTGTTAATACAGTTGCAGCTGAGGTGCAAATCGCATATAACAATGTATTAAAAATGTGAATACATTGATACCTTTAATATTTGATAAGTATTTATGTTCTCCTTAAAATAAATACCAAAAAAAAGTTACAAAAATTTCCAAATTAATAAATTTAAAACTTTCTCAGATTAAAGCTGGATAAGCAACTAATCATTTGTGACAATAGATGATCCTTAATAGTTGCTAATGTTGGTAATCTAATTTGGGTTAAAACTTTATCTTTTATATACTCCATTTTCTTATCCTCATAGGTACTATGCAATATGGAAGAAAACTGGAAAGCACAATTTGGGGAAAGAGTGGTTTAATCATCATTTTCTCATTAAATTAAAATAAGGAAACAATTATTACTTATATTTAATGTATCTGTTTTATCATAGTAGGCAATAAATTAACATGGAAAGGATTAATGCAGGAATCCACTGGCAACTAAGTCAAGCAAAAATTTATCATTAAATTTGTTTTAAAGACTAGTTTCTTGTTTTATCTTCTCTCTTTTCACAGTTGTGTTTGGACAATTTGCCTATTTTCAGACAGCTTTGAATGATGTGGCAGAGTTATTCGATGGAGAAAACTCTCAGGCTAGACTTCTTAGTTCACTTTCTGGATCCCACTCAGGTAAGTAATAAAGAAAATAATTATGCATTTCTTACACAGCTCAGTGTGGAGGAAGTGAATTAAGAGAATGTTATGAATTTCATTTGGAAATATAATAATAAAGTCGTTGGAACAGAATGCCAAGGGAAATGGAAGACCCTTCTAAATCTTTGAATCAAGACATTCTTTTGAAACATGGTTTAGGCAAGAACTGATTATTGATATGAGTGCAAGAATAATTGAATGAAATTCCCAGATCATCATGCAAGAGGGCAGATTGAAAGGTACAGTTATCTTATCTGCCCCTAAACTCTGTGAATTACACATCTATGTTTTCTGAATGTCTAGTTAGAAATTTAGTAATGTAACATATGGTATGTGACCATATGTTTTATTGTTACAACTACATAAAATGAGTCCTAGATCTGCTTTCTCTCATTTCAGTTTTAGTCTTGAAATGGTAAACATCACGGGAGATTCTCTGTGACATTTTTCAAATACTTTAAATTGTTTAATGTGTTTCACAAGGCAAGCTAAAACTCCCAGCACAGAAAAAAGTTAACCAGAAGTTCTAATGCCTTTGGCCCCAGATGGCAGTAAGGTTCCCCAGACAAGAGGTTTATCAGAGCTCTACTTCCAACAGCAACACCATGTCAGAAATTGTTGAATCATTAAGTCTTGTTCAGATAAGTTTTCAAATGTCCAGTGGCAAATTTAATTTTAGAAACTGTTATTTGTTTTAACTGCAGAAGAAAATACAAAAAAAATTATTTTAACACTATATTTGATTACGTACTGAAGAGTTGTAACTATTGTTTCTGTTCTGCATATTTAATTTATCTTCTGCTTTTGTTTGTAGGAGAGACATTGCCGTTGGCTACCTCTAATCAAATTCATCTGCGATTCAGTGCTAAAAGTGGGGCCTCAGCCAGGGGGTTCCACTTTGTTTACCAAGGTAAACATGTCAGGAGGACACTGGTGCCAATCTCACACAGCTGTTACTGAATCATAGAAGAGCTATTTTGAAGTCTTCTTAGGTCTTAAAGTATTTCTTTAAACAAGAGGGTAGTCTTATCCTTTTTCCAGACATCAGGGCTTCTCCTGATGACAGACTGTCTTCATAATGGCAGTTCTCTCCAGTGAGTCCTGTCTGACCCCATGGACTTGAATATGTCTAATCTCTCTCAGTTTTCTCTTATGTTGCTCCCTAACTGCTGAGTGTCATGTTCCTCCTCAGGCTGTAGAAGTGTACATAATGGGGACTGTGAAAGCAAAGCAAAAAAGGCATTTAATATTTAAATAATTCCTGCAGCATTTGTCATTAAGCTGTCCACCCCTTCCTTTCTGTCGCAATGCATCAATATACTCATGTATATTTTTAACTTCCCTTTATAATTAGCATATCTGTGGACTCTTGTTCCCTAATGTCTCATGCCAGTTTTTGTTCCAGCTGGACTAGGACTTTAATGATTTTTGTTCTAAATAGCTGAGCAATACTGTTGTACACCTGATTATTACGTGTCTTTGACACCACTTATGCTGTTGCCCCTTTTTGGGTTTAAATTGTTTGAAAATCTCCTGGTGTAGTCCTGAGGCTTTCTGCCAAAATTCCCAGTTTTACTTAACAATGGGATAATTTGTTCCAAGGCTCACAAATGTCTTAAAAAAAAAAAAAAAAAAATCAGTCTACTTCCCCTCTATGCCTGTTCCTTAGGCAAGTCTATTTCCCAAATTACTGAATCTGACAAAGTCCACTCACCTTAATTTCAACCTTCTGCCAGGTCCTCAACTTCATCATCCTGCAGTCCTTGCAGCCCAAGCTGGCATCCACATGCACAAATAGCTCTTCCCTGTTTATAAGCAGCTGGCCAGCTTATTGCTACTTAATTTCATTATCTGGTAGAAATCTTTGTTAGATCTAGACAGTGTTTTGCTTGACTGAAATGAATGGGGACTTTTTTTCTAAACTTGTTTTCTAAACACAGTCGCTATTGCATTTAGTTTTAAGCAAAAGCAGATACACATCTTTATTGAGTTGGATGTGCATTGCTAGGCTGCTATGAACCAGAGGAGGCACATATTTGATCTGTGTTAAAAGCCAGATTTTCCTGAGATGAAAGTGAAATCATGCCACATGTATGTTTATATTTATTGGTTAATGAGTTAGTGGTACTTATTGAGCTACATCTTCTCTTGGAGCATGTGATCATATTTCTAATAACTGCCTGCTTGCCAGCC
The DNA here is from genome assembly GCA_032466535.1 of Forpus xanthops. Lineage (NCBI taxonomy): Eukaryota > Metazoa > Chordata > Aves > Psittaciformes > Psittacidae > Forpus > Forpus xanthops. The sequence continues at coordinate 4,790 of JASSUY010044313.1, forward strand.
TTTTAAATACTCTAGAGAATAACATCCATTCTCAAATTGAGCACAGTAATCTGGTCTGCTAAGTCAGTCGTTTTATTTATCACCTTCTATTCCAGGTTGACCTTCTTCCCTGTTCACTTTTCCACTGGGCTGCTTCCAATTTTGTTTCGCAGCAGTATGAAACATTTAGCAAAAGATGGAGAATAATTACTATAGAAAATTGAATGTCTCTGTGATACAGCTTGAGAAGTTGAGGTTGCCAAAGCTATAGGCAAAAGTTACAGGGGAGGCTAGAGGGGGAAAAAAATAGATATTGCTTGCATTGTTTCACATTCTGGTTTGAGCAGGCAACAAATAAGTTTTGTAGCTTTTGATTCAGATTTAATGACTTTTGTCAAGACATTTCCTCAAAAACTTCATTTTAGCTGCATGTCATCTGTGCCTTCATTTCTTTTTCTAAGATGACCCCATTTTCCTTGTATTTCATACAATAGGTAAAGAGTATCTGTAATATCATACTGAATGGATATCCAGACTTTCAGAATATTAGGTCAAGTACATTGAAACATGCTAAGAACAGTCATGTTTAAGAAGATTGAAAATTATGGGTTTTTTTGGTGTATCTTATGCTTGTTTTCCTGCTATGACATCACCTAAGAAACGACAGCATATATTTTTGTCTGAGGCTGCAGTAGTACAGATTTTTTTCTCAGAAAAGCAATGACCTCTTTGCTACCCCAAAATTTACAGGTTTTTAATGCTTGTTTTCCTTCATCTGTTCTTACTATGCAAATACATGAATTAGTTTATGAGGTCAAATGAGATTTTTAAAGAGGACTATTAAGAAAGTCAGCATACTAAGAGGAGAAAGAGCTGTGGAAGAAATATGAAGGATGACAACAATAAAAGAGGAATGTGACTAACAATTAAGTTTCTCTAATCTGCAGTAAGAATAAAATGCACAGTCACACACTCCTTATTGTAATTAGAGAGCAGAACTAAGACTGTTAGTATTATTTTCCATATGTGTTACCATAATAACATTATGTCCTGGTTAGCAAGAGTCTTCCTAACGATGTGGTCAGTGCCCCAAGCCTGTCAGTGTTCAGGAGGCATTTGGGCAATGCTTTTAATGTCATGCTTTAACTCGGTCAGCTCTGAATTAGTCAGACAGTTGGGCTAGATGATCATTGTAAGTCCTTTCCAAATTTAATAGTCTATTGATGTAGAGGCACTTCAGCTGGGCTGTTGGCTGTGTCACCTTTTAGAGGAATATACCTATTTTCCTAAATTTAATAGTTATTTGAAACTGTACTTCCTCTTGCCTTGAGAGGATGGTACGGGCATACCTTACTTTGTTATTATGTCTGGCTTGCATTACATTCTTACATTTATTCTTAAAGTAGTTCTTAAAACAGGAAAAAAAAAAAGGCATTTGAAAAATGGTTTATATGTGCATCTTCAGTATTTCTTATGTCACTGTAACTATTAATACAGTATTATGAAAACCTGCGGAAAAAAATGAGCAAAATATCAACTTTAACATGCCATTGAGTGTTTCTTGCTGATAACAGATGACACAACACCAGACATGGATATTTGTGGCTACCATGACTGTATTACTTACTGGCTCTTCTCAGTATAATGGTGGCTTTCAGTCTGAAAAGGAAGCAGATAGCAGTACTGCTTCATGAACTAATTTAAGAGTGTTAGTAAGCTTCCCCTTCATTTGCTATAATGGCAGAGATAGCTTGCTCACAGGAAAATAGCTTTCTCAAGGCAGTATTATAATGAAACCAGATGACTTAGCCTCCTTCGTTGAGAGGTAGTGAAAATTTTAGTTACACAACAAAGTGATTCCAAATGCATGCATGAAATCTACCACCTATGATTACTGACAATTACAGGATATTATTTAATTTGATTCTTAATAAGTGTCATTTACCTTTGCACAGTTGTTTCAGGGATTCTCCAGGTATGGACTCCAGGTGAGGGTTAGAGTAAGAACTTTCTTCTGCAACTTCCTCCCTTTAGAGGAAGTGAGTGAAAAAAATTGAGAAAGATAGTATTCCCATAAAAGGCTGAGGAAAATTTTATTCCATACAATGAATGAAAATGCTTCATGAGTGATGCTGAAATTTAGTTATGTCATATAGCCTCTTAGGAAGATAGGTGAAGTTTAGACTCATGTAAAGCTAAAAGTTAATTAGCTGTAGGCTGCAGTAGTAACCTGTGTGGGAGGAGGCTATGCACTGCAGTATGACACTCACAAACAGCTTCCTCCAAAGCTGGTATAAACATTTTTGACCATGTCAAAAGTTCTAACAGTCAGGGGGGCATGTAGTACGTGTTCTCAAACATATGGCTTTAGGCCAGAGATGCTTCTGGGGTTATGTTGCTGGAAATGCTGTTGGAGGAACTGTTGGAGAGACACTACTGGAAAGAGGCCCTCCATGCCAAACAGGTAGCACTTCTAGTGGGTAACACATACTAGTGTGATAACACCTCAAAGGGGTTGGTGGTCTGTGAAAGGCCTATTTTTGTAGTACTGAAACATCTCTGAGCAACTACAGCCCATGGGTGACCCAGGCTGGACCAGAAACACTAAGAAACAGACTGATGTGAAAACTTGAAGTAAAAATCAGTAGAGAAAATGAGTACAATGCTAAGTACAGCAGAGAAAAACAAGCAAGCAAAAAATAAAAAAACAGACCAAACCCCAAAATTAGAGCACATGACCCCAGCCTCCTGTGCTGCTTCTCACCTCAGTGGTGGAAGTAAGATGAACACAATAAAGTTGAGTGAAGGAAGGAGGAAGATAGGTGTGTGACTGAAGCTAAACCTGGGCAAATGGAAGAAAAGCTGTTTACTTCAGTGAATGTTTGTGTCTTCTTTCTTCTTAACTCCTGAATAGGTGATCAGAGTTTGTATTAATTATTAATATATTAAATTAAGCATAATTAAGTAGAAATTCTCAAAGACAAACCTGGTTTGTCCACAGCAATCTGTTGAACCCAGTGCTATCATGTGACGGTGAACGGTTTATCTCATAACCAAACCTGCCATTTGAGCAAGTAGTCCTGACCACGAGATGGTTTAATGCCTAAACATGACAACAGCTATACTTGTAGGCATATGACAGTCATGTGACTGGGTGTGTGTGCTGCCACCATCACCTAGTCGGTTGTAAAGTCATTATACAATTTAAAAAAAAAAAAAAAAAGAGTTTTTAATAAAATACTGCTTGCCAAGTAGAGCATTTAGTAGAGTAAAGGCTATTGGTTCCAATAAAAGATAAAAAAAAAGAGCAGTATGGGTCAATTGAGTTGACCTGGTAGACTGCATCCAGCCTGCAGGTTGCAATCATGGAGATCTGTGACTGTGTGAAATCCTTGAGCTATGGTTTCTTCATTACCCTTCCATAAGTGCAGAATAATTTCCTGCCATGTTTAGAAATATAAGCATGAACAAGTTTCACAGAGCAGCTGGCTGATACTGAGGTCCTGTTGAAAACCTAATCGCAAAGTCCCATTTATTTGAACAAAGAGAAGTGGTTTGTTTAGACTGTGTAAAATATATAACATGTAACAGGTGTGGGTATTGTATGTAACACTGTAAAATAAAATTATTTTATATATATAAAAAATATGTAAATCATGATTCTGTTTACACTTGTTTTATAACACATTAGCAAGCCAGAAACATTAAGTTTGAAAATCTGCCAGGAATAAAATCTAAGCACCTCTTCCCCTTTTTTTAGTTCCAGTGCCAGTCTTTGTTAGTTAAGAACCAAATGGCAGGTAATTTTCATGATGTTACTTGTTCATATCTATGTGCAGTGGTCCCCTGAAACTAATTCTTGAAAAAACAAATTGAACAAACTAAGCTTTTGGACATGCCACTTACACATGAAAAATTGCTTATATTTAATATCTTTTAATGTAGATTTATTTTATTGTAGTGTAAAACATAGCTCATACTGCACACAAACTTCTCACTTTTCCTATAAATATTTTTTAAAAAAGTTGGCATTTACTAGCTGACTGCAAAATGAAATGTTGAAATAACAAATTTGATACAAATACAGCATGCATAATACCAAAAATCAGTAAGTATCAAAAAAATGCCTGTTATAAAGAAGTGATTAGAAATAGCAAAGCTAAAGGAAAAATAAATCCACAGGCTTATAATGGATTATAATATTATTTTTCTCTTTAAATGTTGCTTGCAGTCTTTTATCTGTTCTTGTATCACATCAGGTTTATGAATTTTTGGAAGTTATTGGTAAAAATAATTGCTGTCAACCGTAAACACCAAAATGGCCTTGAGGGTACATTGTTACCACTCTGTATTCTCCAACATGATAAATATTTGTATAACATTACTTGTATTTATATGGTTATTTATATTATTTTCATTGGCTTCTAATGAGAAACTTCCAATGAGAAACAAAACCTTCCATATTTAATAAGTAAAATATGTGGTAGGTATAGTATTCTGTCATTAAAGAAGGCAACTAAAGAGGCCACTGATGCTGTCATGCCTAAGGATGTATTTCCAAAGTCAGTTGCCCTCCAAAGTTTGATGGCAGTCATGACTATACTTGGTCACAGCCCAAGACCACAGTCCAGCTGACAGTTGTGAAAACATGAGGCCATTATTTAAAAATACAGGAGCATTGCAAGTAAAAGGAGGAAAATCAATTAAGCTCTGTCCTACAAGAAACAAAAAGTTTTTTTTTGTGGTCTGTTCATTTGCTGGATGATAACTGTCATTTGGATTCATGGCATATTTTTTTTTTATTTTTTTCTCTTTTTCTGCAGCTGTTCCACGCACAAGTGATACCCAGTGTAGCTCAGTTCCAGAGCCTAGGTATGGAAGGAGAATCGGCTCTGAGTTTTCAGCAGGTTCTGTTATTCGATTTGAGTGTAGTCCTGGCTATCTGCTACAAGGCTCAAAAGCCATCCGATGTCAGTCTGTACCTAATGCCTTAGCTCAGTGGAATGACACAGTACCAAGCTGTGTAGGTAAGCAGTTACATTTAAGTCATCTGTCCTGTCACACGTCTCTGAAGCAGAATTCAGGAACTGTTTCAGAAAATAGTATTTAACACATATATTCACTCTTCTTTGGCTAATGTCAGTCATGCCCAATTTAAAAGAGCAGTTTTCCATATGAAAAAGTAATTAGGTACTAGCTGGGTGGTAGGCTTTATAGTGTTTTGTATAATGACTTAGATTATATGAACAAGTGTGATACAAATTTTCTTGAACATTCATTATTTTCATGACTCACCTGCATCTTGAAATACAGGCCAGATTTTAATTCTCAAGAAGTGTCTTTATGTTTTATTGTATATTTCTATTGCACATAGAATAATGGTTTCTTTTTCAAGTAGAAGCATAGCATACATTGTTAAGTGTAGCTAAGATTCTTCAGTCTGTTGGTAGACCTGCAGTGGGATAATACTTAGCACTTCAAGTTTCTTGTTTGTGTTTTTTTTTGTTTGTTTGTTTTATTTTGGTAAATATTGCAATGTTTTCTTGTCTCCCTCCTTGGATTTATCTAAAAGTCATAGGACTTTATAATTAGAGTGGTCTAAAAAGAAATATAGGTGTCCTATTTTCTGCGTATTTTGGTTTTTGTTTAGTTCTGTTTTCTTGAACCTTAAGGAAGCAATTGCATATATAGTAAGAATATTTAATATAGAATCACAGAATAGTTAGGGTTGGAAAGGACCTTAAAATCATCTAGTTCCAACCCCCCTGCCATGGACAGGGATACTTCCCACTAAACCATGTCACCCAAGGCTATGTCCAACCTCGCCTTGAACACTACCAGCGATGAAGCATTCACAACTTCCCTGGGCAACCCATTCCAGTGCCTCACCACCCTTACTGTAAAGAATTTCTTCCTCAGAGACAATCTGCCATACTGCTTTACCATCTGGATCCAATATTGGAACTAAAGCTGTGGGAAAGATTGCATGATTTGTGTCAGACATGACTGTTTTTAATGTAATGTCTTTACAGTTTTTTGTTACTCTCAGGTAAGACATGATTAGGCTGTGTTGCTAGGCTTTACGCACTTAAAATGAAGTTCACTTCTGAATTGTTTATTCATGACGATTGTATTTTAAGCTTGATATCATTAATGTATTTTCAATATCATTGCTTTATGCCTATTTGTTTTTGCTACAAGAGATTATGGTTAGCTTAGTAAAATTATTACTCCATTTCTGTTCTCTGAAGGGGTTTAGGTTTTGTAATAATGCATGATAATACTTTCTTTCAGTGCCATGCAGTGGGAATTTTACTGAGCGGAGAGGTACTATTCTTTCACCAGGTTACCCTGAGCCTTATGGTAACAGCTTGAATTGTGTGTGGAAAATCATAGTGACTGAGGGATCAGGTATTCAGGCAAGTCTCTCTTCTGTCAAGCATGGAATATTAAATACTTTGTGGTTCAGTTTAAAAAATAATTGTTTATTTCTCTAGAAGAATCAGAAATCAGTAAGATAATTTTGGTGGGACTTGAAATATTTGTGCTTTGTTTTTCTCAATATTCTTTGGATAACTTTATTCTATGTTACTTTATATTTACATGGGAGTGGGAATGAGAAGTGGTTAACAAGCAGCTTTCTCTTCTGTGTAGAATATTGAAAGCAGATTCTGATCCTTCAATCTGGTATGCAAATGCCAATCCTTTCTATCTGCTAAGATATCACTGAGGCACTTGAGAAGTCTGTAACCCTCTTGATTATCTGCTCATTTACACTGAATAGTTATTTATGGAACATATGTGAAAAATTCTTTCTACTTACCTGGTGTCATATTTTCTAAAGGTGGTTTGAAAAGTGGACATTAATATTTTATTTACATTTCTTCACTCAGGTTATTTTGTTTGGATTTGCTTGTTTTCTTTGGGACATGTGCTCTTTTTTTTTTTTTATTTTTTTTATTTTCTAGAATTAGTTAGTTAAAAAGTTATGTGATGGTGTTTTACAGATCCAGGTCATCAGCTTTGCCACTGAACATAATTGGGATTCTCTTGAAATATATGATGGTGGAGATATGACAGCACCGCGTCTTGGGAGCTTTTCAGGTGAGTATATGCCATGATTTAAAGATACAGTTCTATATATAGCTGTTCAAGAGTATGTGTCTTTGCTCACACACGTAGACAAGGAGCATACTTGTATTGCATCATTTGTGATATCATTATGAAATGTTCTCACTGGTGAGGGATTTTCAGGTGCTGTAAATGTGTCAATATTTAAAGTAAAAGGAAATTTTCAGAAAAAATATCTGATGCTGAAATACTTAGTTTTGATTAGTGGAATAGAGGTGATTCCAAAAAATTTCTTTCTTTTATCTTACCTACCCCTCCCATACAGAACATATAGTGATGTAAATTGGTAATGACATGCAAGGACGTCTTTTGATACATTTGACTTCATTTCTCCTTGTTAGCCTCCCTTTCTCAGCAAAGAGATGAAGCATTCAGTATTCATCCAAACTCACCAGACCTCAGAGACCAAAGAGAATTACTACAATTGGGGGACAACAAACCGTGTAATTTGTTGTTTCACAAATATATCAGGGATATATAGTTTTATTCCTCTTTATAAAACATTTTTTATAGAAACAATATTTTATATAAACCAGAGCAAGAGAAAGAGATACCTCATATAAAATTAAGTTATTATGAATAATATTCCAGAGTCGTGAACTCTGTCACAGCCTGATCTGATTATGGTATAGCTAAAGTATTTTGTGTCATTTTGCCTCTCTGTTGACTTCATGAACTTTTAAAATACAGATGTATATTTGATTCTGTAAGGAAATTAATGACCAAGTGAAAAAAAAATCTGATATTATTTATTTCAATATTGAACTGCATAATCTGTGTTGTGTGCTCACTCTCGTAGGCTGCTGAGCCCCACTCAGCTGCATATTCAATCCTACACAATGGAATGTGGGAGAGAATTGGAGGATAAAAGTGAGACATCTTGTGGGTTGAGATGTAAAGCAAAAGCTGTGCGTACAAGCAAAGCAAAGCAAAGCAAGGAATTAAGTCACAACTTCCCAAGGGCAGTCAGGTGTTCAGCTATCTTCGGGAAAGCACGGCTCCATCATGGGTAATGATTGCTTGGGAAGGGAAGTACCATAACTACCAGCATCCCCCCTTCTTCTTTTGTCCCCCAGCTCTTATTGTTGAGCTCAAAATCATGTGGTATGGAATGACCCTTGGGTCACTTGTGTCAGTCTCACAGCTTCTTGCCCACCCCTACCCCACTCCCTGGTGGGATGGGGTGAGAAACAGAAGGTCTTGATACTGTGCAAGGCCTTGACTGCACAGCAATAACTGGAACATCCCTGCATTATCAAAACTAGTTTAGTCACAGATCCAAAACACAGTCCCATACCAGCAACTATGAAGAAAATTAATTCTATCCCAGCTAGACCCCATACAAAAAGCTATATTAAAATGTGCCTATAAAAAGGAAGCTTAATTATATTAAATGCTAATAACTATGCTATATATTGGCAATAAGGAAGAAAGAAACTATTCAATGTAATCATCTTTTACAAGTGAAATATATGGCAAATATATTGAACCCATTGGATAAGGAACTGATTACATGATCCATTTAACAATATTCCATTTAGCAATGTTCAAGACTCAGAACACTTTATTCAATACTAAAAGTGTCATTTTACTTTATTTTAAAAGTCTTACTGATTTCAAGGGAAACTGAAAAAGGCAGTTTTTTGTATATTTCATTGAAAATAGAGTGACACAGCTTTGCTGTGGATTTATCTGTTTTGTGTAATGGATGTCAGACTTAAAATGAAGAATTATTTTGTGTATAGGAATGGCCTAATGAAGAATATTTGAACATGACATGAAATCTGTTGTTCTCAAAACTGAGCCAGTAATGTGACATTGAAACAGAATTCCAGGCATAATTTCATAAGTGGTAAAATTTAGAAGGTATCATTTCTCTCTTATGTAATACCATTGTCTTCTGATTCACTTTCTGTGAACTCATGTCCTCTAAATATACATTCAGGATACACAGATGTAAAACTGATTACTAATAACTAAAGTTATTATATAAGTTTGTGCTGCTAAATTGTGTCACAGAGTTGATTTGGAAAGGTGAATGCACTGGAGTCTGTTTCTTAAGGAAGGCTTTACAAGGAGAGATAACTAAATCATTTCCCTGTGTCAGGGCACAGCTGGGGCTGGCAGCTGCCTGGTTTTGGGGTGCTAGGAGTGACCGGGGGTCCATTGGGTAGCAGGGAAGGCCCTGGCAGCCAGTGTCCATCCCACTATCTCACCCAGGGCTGGGCACCTGGAGGGCAGCAGGGTAGTCCCTGTCCTGGGATTTGACATCTCTCTGGGGACTGGAAGAGGTAGAGGCTGGGTCCATGGGTGGGCCAGTCTCGGCAGGCCCCATGGCCAGGAAGGGCAGGCTATGGAGATCTTCTGCAGTTTTGCTGGGGTAGGGGCTGATGGCCTCAGGGGCTAAAATGAAGTCCTGGGCCATGGGCAGGGTGGGAGCAGGCCCCAGAGAGCTGGACAGGATATCAAGGACTGTCTGCTAGAGCATTCTGGGCCCTTACATATTGTCTTTTCTGGATTAATCCTGTGGGTCATCTTTTACCAGTGAAAAGCAGAAATATCAAGATATTTTTCCTCTTTTTATGCTATAGTAATCCTTGTGATCTCAGGATGCTATTTTAGGTGAAAGTGATAAGTGCTTCGTAAATAAAGCTAAAAAAGAAAATAAAATCCTGAGACCATGTATTTTCAGACATAAAGATACCTTGTGTTGCTGTCTTTCTGGTAGTGGATTTCTGTACAACCATCTTAGAAAGAAGCTTCTGTGTGTAGAACTGATGTGTTGAATGCCAAGAGGAGTTTCCTCCAAGTGTGCTTTTGTGACATGTGACTGAAAAGTGAATCAGTTATTTTCCTATGCCTGATACTGATAGGTGAAGCCTCTTGGTGGGCAAACTGATTTTTTCAAGGTACATTTTTCCAGATGACGGTAGGCAGTGTCAAGAGACATTCACAGTAATTATTTTTGCTATCAATATTACTGGTTCATTATAGTAGTGCTTGTGGCTCATGAGGAAATGAAAATAACATTACCTTTGAAAGACAGCTATCAAAATAATTCCTCAGTCTTTTACAGCAGTTACTGTATCATTTACAGAATGTATATTAGGTATAGCAGATTTTTGACTAACGAATGACATTAAGTTGCCTTATCAAATGCTCAAATGAAACAGGATCATTGATGAGAGTTAATTCTTTTCATATTATTACTTAGCATTTTACAATGAGTAGATATGTTTCCAACATTACATAATAATGTTATACCTGGAATATTTTAATAAAGTTAAGGGCTATTTTCACAGATCATAGAGATCAACATCGTCTATTAATTCTCTCATTTGGGAAGGTCACAGTTTTTACAAACTTTCTATAGTCAAGACAAAAAACAAGCTGTAACTAGAAAATTAGAATTTACTTTTCTTCTGCAGAGAGACTGTACTTCATTTTTCCTTTGGAAAAGTGATTTAAGTTCCTTGGTTTTCTTGTAGCCATTCTGCTTTCCAGAAGGAAATGAATTTATTAAAAAATATGATGCTAAAGAAAGAAAGATTTATTAAATGATAATCAGGTTATATGCACTTTAAGTTTACCATGTCTGATCTTCCATGCTTATCCTTAACAGCTGTAATCTGATATTTTCCTGTTCCTCAATCCAGTATAAGCATCTTCCTTCCAATAGTACTTTTTTTTCTTCTAAAGCCTGAATTCATTCTAAGACTACAAAACTGTCAAGTCAATGTCATGGGTTCAGCAGCAGCAGTCATTTTTCTCTTTTTTGTAGTAGCTGGTGCAGCACTGTGTTTTGAATTTTCCGCTTGGGAGCAATGCTGATAACACCAGTGTTTATAGTTATGGCTTAGAATGTTTAGGCTGGCCAAGGATTTTTCTGAGTTTCATGCTCTACCAGGGAGGAAGGGAAGCCTGGAGGAGGCCAAGAGGAAGCAGAGACAGGGCACCTGTCAATAAAATGACCAAAGAGGTATTCCGTACCACAGCACATGATGCTCAGAAGGGAGAAATGGAGAGGAGAGACCCAGAAGGATGGGGAGATGCACTGCGTTGTTGGAGCTTGGTATCAGGTCATGGGCGTGTGCTGCTTGGTCGGGGGGTGGAAATTAGTTGGTAAGCTCTTGTATTCTTTCCTTGTATTTGCCTAGTCATTATTATTACTAGTGGTAGCAATAGTGATTTGTGTTATACCTTAGTTACTGAACTGTTCTTATCTCAACCTGTGGGAGTTGCATTTTCTCGACTCTCCTTCCAATCTCTCCAGGAACGGGGGGAAAGAAAGAGGGGGAAGTGAGTGAGAGAGGAACTGCATGAATTTGAGAGGCTTAAACCACGCCAGTCAATTTAGAAAAACTTTGTCCTTATAGCTTTGTAATGGTAGTTCTTACATAAAGCCTGTCCACTAAGCCAAAAACACAAAAAGGCTTGTAAAACTTGGATAACTGTCAGGCATCCCATGAGTATTTGTAAATAAGTTGTGCTGCCAATAGTGGCACAGAATGGAATTATGTAGAGAGTGAAAATTCCTTGGATAAAAGGACAGAGAGACTTTCATCAACATGCCAACGTGAAGTCTGTCCTGGTCTCCTTAGTAGACGTTATAGAAATAGTAGCTGAATGCAAAGATATTCTTGACAGACACATTGTTTTTTTTCCTGAGAGGATTAAGTCTGAGCTTAGGTCAGACACACCTTTACTTAATACACAGAAATGTACAGAAAACTGGAAACAAGAACAAAAAGAATAACAGTATTTTAAAATTTCTAGTTTGGACCTGGTGCTTCATTTGACTATGGTATATTTAACCTGGAAGGGACTAAGTATACCTACAGCTCCACTTAAAATTGGAAATTCAGATAATATCTGACACTATTTTACATATGTGTATGTACTTAAATATGCATATATGTAACGAGACATATACAGAAAGAGTATACAGATATAGTAGTCATTGAAGTTGATGTCTAGAGAATCTACTTTTATGATGGTATTTGAATTTAGAAAGAAATTAGGTAAGAATGTTATCCATGCTCTACATATCTGCTAACCCAAGAAAGGCCTAACATGACCATCAGTCTCCATTCTTGGTCTATAAATTTCCTTTTCATACATGAAGTATAGTGTTCAGCTCTGGAATGAGATAGGTTGCTCTTGGTTGTCATTGCTAATGCTTGAAAGGGTTAGTGAACATAATTTTGTTCAATACTATTGTAATTAAATATTAAGTAGAAAACTTGTCCTCATTCCCTTGTAAGACTTTAGGGAGCCAAACTTGCACTTTACTGCTTTCCAGGAGAGTTCCCTCTTTTCCAGATTACAGATTGATTATTTCAGTCAAAAGGTTAAGAAATAAATCAGACTCTGGTATCCTGGTATGGTATCCACCTATGTGAGTGTTAGATGCCTATCATGGAGATATCTATACCTAAGCTATTAGTCATAAAATCTGCACCTGCCCTTTAAGTACTGTTTCTCTCTGTTGACTTTAAAGGAAATCCAAAACAACTAGGACACTGTAACCACTACATCTGGTCAGCAAACTAAAACTTATCTTCCATGTTTCATATACCCAGTCCCAGAAGATGTTGGCAGATGATCAAGAAAATTTCACTTAGGTCATAGAATCATAGCACAGTCCAGGTTGGAAGGGACTTCTAAAGATTATCTAGTCCAACTCTTTGCAGATTTTCAGTTCTTAAAAGGGACCTATAAGAAAGATGGGGAAAGACTTTTTAGCATAGCCTCTTATGACAGGAGGAGGGGTAATGGTTTTAAACTAAAAGGGGGAAGATTCAGGTGTGATGTGATGAGAAATTCTTTACAATGAGCGTGGTAAAATACTGGCACACGTTGCTCAGAGAGGTGGTAGATGTACCATCCATGGAGACATTTAATGCAGGCTGGATGTGGTTATGGGCAACCTGATCTAGTTGAAGATGTCCCTGCTTATTGCAAGGGGCATTGGACTAGATGACATTTGGTCCCTTCCAACCCAAACTATTCCATGATTCTTGTGAAGAGTCTAGATGAAGTCTAGATGAGGTTGTCCAGCACTTTGTCCAGCTGTGTCTTGAAAATCTCCAGTGATACCAACTTACTCCCTCTGTGGGGAGATTGTTTCAGTGACTGATTGCTCTCACTGTAAAAAAAAAAAAAATCTTTCTAATGTTGAAATGAAACCTCTCCCAGTAGATCTTGGATCTCTTGCCCTTTGTCTTCTCCGTGTGCTCTTTGCCGTTGTCCTTTAAGTCCTGGAATACTGTGATGAGGTCACCCTCTCAGCCTTCTGTTCTCCAGGGAGAAGAGATGTAACTCCTTCAGCCTGTCCTATTTGGACAGGCCCTCCAGCCTTCTGATCATCTTCTTGGCCCTCCTTTGTACTCTCTCTGTCTGTCTATGCCTTTCTTGAATTGTGGGCACCAGAACTGGCCACAGTACTCCAGGTGCAGTCTGGCAAGCACTGAGTGGGATGATCACGTATCTGCTTCTGCTAGTAATGTCCTTCTGGATACAGCCCTGGAACCTATTTGCCTTCACTGCTGCAGCAGTGCTCTGCTGACTCATATTCAGATCCCCACTGAGATCCCCACATCTTTTTCTGCAAGGCTGCTCAACACTCACATAGATCCTAGCCTGTACAGGGCTCTTTGGATATCCCAACCAAGGTGCAGGACTTTTCGTTTGTCTTTGTTAAACTTCGTACCTTTCTAGCTAGCCCAATCTCTCAGCCTCTCCAAGTCTTCTGTAAAAAGAACTGACATGTCAGCCTCACCACCCAGGTCAGCGTCATCAGAAAACTTGGCAAGGGTGCTTTCAATCCCATCATCCAGATCATTTACAGAGATGTTGAAACATTGTGGGGACCTGTATCATTCCCTGGGGGACCCTATTTGTGGCAGGTTAGTAGCCTGAACTATGCCATCGAATATGGCAATTATGAGAATTTAAATCTATTTCTCACAGTACAATAGGGTATAATTTCTCATCTTATTGAATATCACCCTCTAAGGAAGTAAAAGACTGATGTTAAATGTTAGTGAATCCTATGAAGGAACAGAACTGCTAGAAGATCAGTTTTGTTCAATGAAATGGAAAGTATTATTCTGAGTCAACATCCTCATTCTTACAGAAGAGACATCTTAAACATCCTTAAATGTATTTCAAATTCTGTGTAGATACTGCAAAAAGTCCTCCCTCCAGGAAGATGTTTTACTATTTTCTATATCTCATGGTACATATTGTGTGATGTGAATGCCCTATATGGCTGTCTGTAAATTTCCATCCTTGGAGCTTCCTTATCAGAAAGTAAAATCTTCCTTTAAGGACAATTTGTCATCTTTTAGCTCCTTACCATTTATTTCAAGACTCTGCTTAATACAGTTTTAGATTTAAAAGTATTTACCATTTCCTAGTTTAGACTGTAGAAAGATAATTCTTTCCAGCATTTCTTTTTATGTCCAAATTTCAAGCTCATACGTAAGCTGCTGAACAGTTACTATAGAAACCGCAAATGCCCTGCAGGAAATGGAAATATTTCTTATGCAGTCACTGTTGAAGTTCATTAGCTGCTTGATACTGTCTTTGAGGGTAATCATGTGTCATGGTTTGAGGCCCCTCAAACAGTTCTGCTCACTCCCCCCCTCTTTCTTCCCCAGTTCCGTGGAAATGGGAAAGAGAATCAAAAGAATGCAACTCCCACAGGTTGAGATAAGAACAGTTTAGTAACTAAGGTATAACATAAATCACTACTGCTACCACCAATAATAATACAAGAGAAAATATAAGGAAAGAAAATACAACAGATCTTCACCTAATATCTAGCCACGCCACACAGTGCACCCCATCACCTCATACCAAATCCCGGCCATGCCGTGCACTCCCCCTGTACCACCATCACCATCTTTTCGAATCTCATCCCCTCCGTCTCTACCTCCCGGACGTGACATGCTGTGGTATGGAATACCTCTTTGGTCAGTTTGGATCAGGTGCCCTGTCTCTGCTTCCGCCCAGCTTCTTCCAGGGTTCCCTCCTCCCTGGCAGAGCATGAAACTCGGAAAGTTCTTGGTCAAACCAAAGCATTTTAAGCCATAACTGTAAACACTGGTGTTATCAGCACTGTTCCCAAGCCGAAAATCCAAAACACATTGCTACACCAGCTACTGCTTAAAGGGGAAAATGACTGCTGCTGCTGAACCCATGACATCATGGAAAATGGTGCAATTTTTTACCTCAGTAGAAATTCCAGCTTTAGACTGTGGGATGTTTTGTCATAGTTGTGTGGCAACAGGAAACGTGTCAGACTTAGCAATTCTAGTGGCCAAGAGTGCATCCATGGTTACTGATAAGCTTTTTGTGTAGCACACGATTTTATTATAGTTTTTTATTATAGTCGAGCAGACGCAGATGAAAACTCTGGACTGATCTATACTTCAGGTATTTACTCATGTGGAAAAAAGTAAAATGCAGTTGAACTTGTTCCATAATGAATCCTTTACTTACCTGTCTATGCATTTTTTGCTATCCAGGTGAATAAAGCTTCATCTGAGCAGGATGGGATTTTGTTTGATTGTAGTTACATAGCCTCTTAGTATCATTACTGGTAATCAGAATTTTCTTGCAGCTTCAGGCGAAAACAAGGCAGAATTCTTGAGATTTCCATGTGCATAATGAAAAGAAAATGAGCCTATCTGATTCAGTCCTGGTAATGTCTTTTCAGTGTAAAACTCTGACATATCAGTATTGCTATAGTTTATTCCATAAATTTTGTTTCTTCAGGTACAACTGTGCCAGCGTTGTTAAATAGCACCTCCAATCAACTTTACCTGCATTTTCACTCTGACATTAGTGTGGCAGCAGCTGGTTTTCACCTGGAATACAAAAGTAAGACTTTCTGTTTTGAAACTTTCTCAGGCTTTTCCTGCATATGGAAAAGGAAGCAGAGACTTTATGTTGTTCTTTTTATTCCCTGACTGCCGAAGTCTGTGCAGCATGAACCTGATATAAGTGATATCCATTAAACTGAAATTTTACATTAAATGGCATTCAAAAATGCTGAAAACTAGCATTCCCGATTTAGCAGTATATTACAGATCAATCTGGAAATTCAGAACAACATTTAAAAATGTGGGGTTTAAAAATAGAGAGGAAGGTGTTCAATTTATTTCAAATTAGTTCTGAAATTTAGGTAACAAAAAAAATGAGAATTAGTTTCACTGCTTGTAAATACATAAAACCAGAACAAATAACACATTCTTTTACTATCTGTATGTACATATATTTGTTCCTCTCTGTTCTCCCCTTGCCTTCAAATTATTTTACCTCAAAAAATTGCTGAAATTGAAAAAAGAAACAAACAAAAAACCAAAGAAACATCACCATTATAATCCCAGAGCTACAAGAAGGCACTATTGTGTTCTTGGTAAATCATTGGTGGTATGAGAAGAATAATCTAAGAAGTTTAATGGCAAATTTTGCAAGATATCAACTTTTGATATTTTTTGTTTTGTGAGCAGCTTGGTGCAAACAGTCGTTTCGGTGTTATAAACATCAATAGATTGCATCATGTAATCATTTTAATGCAAACAATCATATTTGTGTGCTTTAAATAATGTAGAATAATAGTAAATTCAGCACGTGCTTGCAAGGAATTGCTTTTAACTGGAAGTAGGTATAGGTAAGAATATTCTAGTCCTTAAAAAAATTATGTGATGTTGAATTAACAGTCTGATGAATGCTTTGATGAAGGTCACAAAGTAAATCCTCCTATTTTTTAATATGAACATACTCTATTTTCTTGCAAAGGGCACACAATTTTATCAAAAATTTAGTTTGCTTTCATATTACATGCATTCCAACATTAATGTCTAAACCTGTTAGCATTGGTTTTAATCTTTTTAAGAATTACAAGCAAGTAAATAAAGACATGGATGATCCTAATAAGCTCTATTTAGAATCGAAATTAAAAATTGTAAATAAGGTATAAATATATGCAGAATTTTGAAAGACTTAGTTTTCATCTCATAATAAATATTTTAAATTAGACAGTTTACAAGATAGTCTTATGTTTTAATTTAATTTCTTGTTTATTTCAAGCATTTATAGTACTATGTTGGTTTTTTTTTTTTTTAATACAGGTAATGTAACAGTGTTGTAGAATGAATATCTAACTATTACTTCTGCAGGAATCTTTTTAGAATCTACTATTTTGACAAAGTTCTTCATGTTTTGTGGGTTTTGTTAGGTTGTTAGTTTTTTTCTTTTTTTTTTTTCTATCTGGGGAGCCCTCCCCCCCAGTGAGTCAGCCCATTTTCCTTTCCCCTGAATCTGCAGTGAAAGTATAATCCCATAAGAAGTGTAAAGAAGTACAAATTTGTTCTAGCATTCTGTTAACAGTAAAAATTCTTTGGGAGCATGCAAGGTCACTTGGAGCTGTGCTTTTCTTTGTCTCCTAATTGCCGGTCCCACAGTTGTGCTGTTAAATCATCTGTTGACTCCAGTAGTGCCAGTATTTCAAGGCGAGGTTTTCTTAGAAGTGCAGCTCAATACAGGTCAAGGTAGCAACACTGAACATTCAGAGCTTAGTTAACTATTTGTTGATACTCTGGCAGGAAAGAATAATTTCTTTTATTATCTGGTTCTGTGGTCTCTGCGGGACTAGCAGGAGTACAGTACATCCATGTGCATCTCTGAATACAGAAGCTGAGCAAATCCCCACAGCAAGAATTTACTAGCTTATATTGAGCAGTCACCTTTTTAGATCAAATAAGAAGTAGAGAAGGAAATACTTTTCTGCATAACATGATTCAGATATTGCTAGTGTTCAATTATGGATTCTGAAGCCTGTGGTCATTTGGTCACCTGCTGTTTGAAACAGCATTGGAAAAGTAAATTCAGAAGTCAGTAATATTTGGAATAAAAATGTCCTTATCGTGAGGGTTTGACTTACTAAAGCAAACACAAAAATGTCTGGTGAAAAAACATTCAACATTAAATGTTATATTAGAACAACAGATACTTTTGATGAAAAGCAAAGGAAAAGGAGAGCTAGATTCATAGTCTTCCTAAATAAATGTTTTGGGGCTGTAACATTCATCTACAGTAAAAGAGGCCTCAGTTCAACTCATTTGACTTCTTGTAGAAATTTGAAAGTCTAGGTAATGATAGTGGGGGTCTCATACCTACTTTTAAGGCTGTTCTACTTAATAAGACAAGCTATGTAGCTGTAGCAGGATTTGTATCAGCATTCTGGACCCTGAAGTAAGAAAGGTCTTTTTCCCATTCATTAATTCTGCTGCTTATTGTAGAACTTTTATTTTATGTAGTCTCAACAGATGAAATTTCAGTGACATATGTTAAAAATAGTATTTCAAAGGTGAATAACAGATTTCCAGAAAAACTTACATAACATCCATTTCATTTAAGGGGGCTGGAGCACCTCCTGTATGAAGACAGGTTGAGAAAATTGGGGCTGTTCAGCCTGGAGAAGAGAAGGCTGCTTGGAGACCTCATAGCAACCTTCTAATATCTTAAGTGGGCCTATGCGGTTGCTGGAGAGAGACTCTTCATCAGGGGCTGTAGTGACAATGCAAGGGGCAATGGGTTCAAACTTAAACAGATTCAGGTCAGAGATAAGGAAGAAATTCTTTACTGTAAGAGTGTTGAGGCACTGAACAGACTGCTCAAGGAAGCTGTGAATGTTCCATCCCTGTCAGTGTTCAAGGTCAGGTTGGACAGGAACTTGAGCAACCTGGTCTAGTTGGAGGTGTGCCGTGGTTTGAGGCCCCTCAAACAGTTCTGCGCACTCCAGTAACTAAGGTATAACATAAATCACCACTACCACCACCAGTAATAATACAAGAGAAAAATACAAGGAAAGAGAATA
>JASSUY010044316.1:0-10703 GCA_032466535.1 Forpus xanthops
GTTTGTGTTGGAAGTGACCTTAAAGCTCATCCAGTTCCAACCCTTGCCACAGGCAGGGACACCTTCCACTATAGCAGCTTGCTCCAAGCCCCTGTGGCCAACCTGGCCTTCAACACTGCCAGGGATGGGGCAGCCACAGCTTCTCTGGGCACCCTGTTCCAGTGCCTCAGCACCCTCACAGGGAAGAGCTTTTGCCTAAGAGCTCATCTCAGTGTCTCCTCTGGCAGGTTAAAGCCATTCCCCATTGGCCTGTCCCTACAGCTCTCTCTTGTAATACTGTCTGTCTGTTCCTGTGTGTTCTATTTCTGTGAAAAACTAACTTTCCACCAGAAGAGCAGAGATTCTGGTACTTTGCTGCAGGTGGATGTGCCCCGGCAAGCTACTTCTGCAGCCCCCATGTAGGAAAACAGCATTTGGTTTTGAATGTGTGTGATCAACAACTGTGACAATCTGGATCTTGAGAATTGTTCCATTTCTTCATGCTGACGTGATTTTTGCAGTGTGTTGTGGATTCTCTTTAATGTTTTGCCTGTGTACTCTTTCAGGTAGAGGCATTAACCAATCAACCCAGAGCCACCACAGTACACGCCGTCAGAGATTCTGAGCTTGCCAAACTCCCTGAGGGAGCACTGGTATCGATCAAGCGCAAATTCCCCCAGGTAAGGAAATGAAAACTCATTTCTGTCTGTCTCAGATGATGTCTGAGGAGCTAAAACTCTCCATTAGCACCAAGTCCTTTGAGGTTTTTATATGTTGATGTATACTGAGAAACATCTGGTTTTCTTTGTCTGCCTGATCTGATCTATACCAGGCTTTCATCAGTTTCTTTTACTTCAGCATGCTTTATTGCAGAGCTGGTTTATGTGTCTGGCAGGAGCTCATGTAAATGCAGACCATGCTTATTTAGCAAAGTGGAAATCACTTAGTGCTATTGATACTAAATGGAGTTTGACTTCTAAAATCACTTTAAAATTTTGTTACTCATTTGTCTTGCTCACCAGGACGTGTAACCCTGGAGTCTTGGTTACACGTACCTTTATTCTCAGAGCACTGGTATTAGGGGTTTGCCTTTCCCTTGCATTTTAGGCTGTCAGTCCTTATTTTGTGACCGCCAGATCTGTCTGTGTCTTGAAGACTGGGATTGCTCCCTATGAATCTATCAACTCATCCGTCTCCTGTAATTCACTTGACATTATACCTCCCTCCTGCACAACTGTAATCTTATGGACTTGAAATGTAATTCTTTTGTCCCTAAGTGCATCAGGGACATTATACTGAGCACTAAATCATTGCATTAGCCTTAAAGGCAGCTTTTTAGTGCTGTTACTTCAAATGATTTCTGATTTTTCTTTTTGCTGTCTTTAAGGCATATACTTACTTTGCCACATGTCTTAAAAAGACCTGCAAAAGTGATAAACCAAGTTAAGATCCTTGCTTAAATCCTGGCATCTTGCTGCTTTCCTAGGACACAGTAACTTTTTAATTACTATTTTTTAACTGTATAACATAAAGTCTATATTCACACACTCTCCTGTTACAAAACCTATGGGGTTTTGTCTCTATGATTGCAGTAGGTGCTCAGAAGTTATGTCAATGAAAAATGGTTTCTCTGTGAGGATTATTTTAGCTGAAGTGTTTCTGAACTTGTGATGTGGGTTGTTGAAGCACTTCTGTACTCGGGGTCTGTCTTGAATAGTCCTCTGAGCCTCTTCTCTATTTAATGTAACAGGATTCCTGCCCTAATCTATGACCTGGTAGCAGTGTTCAACTTGTGGACGTAAAAGGAGGAAGTTCTTCCCTGTGAGGGTGCTGAGGCGCTGGCACAGGGTGCCCAGAGAAGCTGTGGCTGCCCCGTCCCTGGCAGTGTTGAAGGCCAGGTTGGCCACAGGGGCTTGGAGCAAGCTGCTCTAGTGGAAGGTGTCCCTGCCTGTGGCAAGGGTTGGAACTGGATGAGCTTTAAGGTCACTTCCAACACAAACCAGTCTGGGATTCTATTAAATTCCAGCACCAGCAATGCTTTTGCTACAGAACATGAAGCTCAGACACACAGAGTTAATGCAGTGTGTACATGACCCCTGGCTGAGCTGTGCCTGGTGCCCCGGCACATCCCTCTGCCCACTGTACAAGAAAATGAATTTAAAATACACAACTCCATGACCCCACTTCAACAAGGGTCTTCCATATTGTCTGAACACTGCATGTGTACAAACCATTCAGACAGCCACAACATGTTGATCTCCAACACTCGTCATCAGCCCAGACACCTGAGCTCACCCTGCTAATAGTAACTCAAGTACTGCAGGGGAGTTCTATCAACACCAACCCCTGTGCAGGAGAAACCACACAAGTACATTTAAAGTAACTCGTTTTGCAATCCCTGATTGCGTTTCTGTTCTAATGCCAGAAGGGTTTTGTTATATTTAGTAAGAATAAATATTTTTGTTATGAATTTTAAACTAACTAAAATAGTATATAATAGTATATAATTATATATATTTAGATACATTATGTATTATATAGTCTACATACATATAATAAATACTAAAAATATATATCATTATATAATAGTATATAACAGTATATAATAGTATCATAGAGTCACAGCCTGGTTTGGGTTGGAAAGGACCTTATGATAATGCAGTTACAGCCCCTGCCATGGGCAGGAACACCTTCCACTAGAGCAGCTTGCTCCAAGCCCCTGTGTCCAACCTGGCCTTGAACACTGCCAGGCATAGGGCAGCCACAGCTTCTCTGGGCACCCTGGGCCAGCTCCTCAGCACCCTCACAGGGAAGAGCTTCTTCCTTATATCTAACTTGAACTTCCCCTGTTTAAGCCTAACACCCCTTATACTATCCCTACACTCCTTGATGAAGAGACCCTCTCCACCATCCCTGTAGGCCTCATTTAGATATAAGGGAAAAAAAAAGGTCATGGCATCTTGGTACATACGTTCATGGAGAAACAAATCCCTCCTAGGTTCCCCAAACGATTGTATAACATCATCTGGCTTCTCTCTCTCCTACTTCCAGCTTTTTATTCCAGTTTTTGGCTCTGTACTTTAGCCTCCCTATTCTGCAGGCAGGTGAAGAGGTTCAATCATTAAAATAAGACCTTTCCTTTCAACCAGTCATCGTGTTTCATTTGTTAAAAGAAGACAAACACTCAAACTGCCTCATATCCCACTCCTCCTGTGATATATGAGTGCATAATATTAACTGTGCTCCAAAGGGTTCAGGTCTTTCAGAAAAGATAATTTGCAAAAAAGGGAATTCTAACATTAAAACAAATCCTTGGGATTTTTGCCCTCCAAACTGCGTCTTTGTCTTGTCAAATGATCTGGCTCCCTAGACAGAGCACAGGGGGACAGAGACCTTTCCAAATCTCCTTCATAAGGAGCCTTTCCGATCTCTGAAGCAAACAGTATTTGCAACACCACTCATGTTATAGACCTCCTCAATTGCAGGGAATTTGTTCAATGTAATTCCCAGCTGGTCACAGATCACGGATCTTGTGCCACTCTTACTCACAGGTACTAGCTGAGTTTTGCCATCAGCATTGGTATTTTCATTTGAATACATCCCAGTGTTCTAGAATGGAAAATACCCAGTTCTCAGACACTACATACCAAGACAGGAAAATTTTGCTTTCCCTTCAATATTATCATCTTAGTTCCCAATCTCTGTTTCTATTACCCCAAACTGTTAATAAAATCTATCCGCTTCCCTGGTAGTGAAAGGGATCTCACACAACATGTGGACTATCTGTAGGATTACCCTCCACCTTCACTCCACCTCACCCTCTTTCACACACCATGGTTATAATCTTCTTTGCACTGGTTTTAGATTTTCTGCACATAGGAATCTGCCAATTAAATATGTGTTTGCCTATTCTCACCTTTTCTGGAGATCAAAACCCCATTCTAACACTGAGTCATAGTTCTCTCTGTAAGTGACATTTTTCTTTGTATTTGTTCTTAATAAACCATTTCAGATGTCATCCACTCGGAGGATTTTTTTCTTGCTTAGAAAAAAGAAGTTTCAGGCAAACGCGTACTTGAAACTATTCCAGTCTTAAACCACATTCAAATCCCTGGGCTCCTCTCTCCAATGAACCTGTTGAACAAGTTTTACTGGTTTGAAACAGCACAGGACTTTAAGCTGAAGCTTGACCTTGAACATGACTAAAACCCACCTGCAATCATGTCAACCCTATAGGATTATCTCCTTGGTCATAAAGAGAAATGTAACATTTTGGTCACCCAGCAGAGCTACAGCAAAGCACCCAAAGACACCTCCATAACAACATCAACACATAGATCCTACTCAACCCTATGGGATGAGGAGTAAATATTTGCCTGTATAATCACCCAAGGGACTCCTCTGAGCTCCTCCCCAGACTCCCATTATCATCCTTTACCCACATCAGCACTAACATAGATACAGCATTTGCTCGAGTGCAAGGAGGAATCCATAGACTCTTTCTCACCTCTTTTCAAATACAAGTCAATGGGATATATTTTGCTTGAGGCAACAGCTCATCTTTGGTTCATCTCCTCTAACATCAATTCCTTCTCCTTAGTAACAAGCCTCTGAGCAGTTCTGCCTCACTGTCCATTTCTGGTCTTCTCTTTCAATTTTTAATTCACCCATAGCTTGCTCTTCCTCTCCAACAATCCTCTATCTTTCCTGGATCCACAGAAGGCCATCACCTCTTCTGCTCTGTCTGGACTGGCTGTTCTCTTTGCCGCCTGATAACTCAGTGCTGTTCGTTCTTCCTGACTGTTATAAACTCATCTAACCCTCTTCACAGTGCTATTTCCACTCTGAAATCCATCTCTCTGAAATCCAACTGCTACATCATATTTTAGCAGCCATGCAAACACACTGTGCATTCTGTTCATTGCTCCCCTGTCTCCGAGGTCTATCCCTGAGCTCCTCGATTACAGCAAACATCAACACCTCGTCTCCATCACACCCTCAAGAATCTGTCTGTCCATCATGGCCTTTAGCTCCATTTCCCCCAAGAGCTGAATGAAGCCGTGCCTCAAATGCCATAGTATTTTGCATCAAGGAGCACGTGCCAGTCTAGCATTACACACTCCGTGGTTCTTGTCATCAATAGCAGATATTACCACGGCTGATGGTCCCTCAAGCACTGCTGCAGTTCTGTTGGTTTGAACACTAACAAAAAGGGTAGAAAACCACAAACCCAACCAGCTGTAGACCTATGCTCTTTTCACTGCTTCTGTTAATTCTGACAGCTCAGTTTTTCCTATCTTCTCTCAGTTCAGTATTAAATAGTGACAAAACCACACACAGTGCCTTCATTGTGCACAATGCATGTGATTCACAACCCTGGCTTACAAGCTCTTTGCAAAGAAAAAATGTTATTATAAATTTTTAAAAGGAGAAGAAAAAGCAATTTATATTCTCCTGACCTCTTCTGACTTCATTTTCAACAGCTCTTCCTGACAGTTCTTCTTACAGCTTTCCAAATTACACACTTGGAAAGTAAAAACCAGCAAGTGTTGTCTTCTGCAAGTGGGTCTAATTGCTCCCAACAACTTTTTGAGCTACAGCCAGCAAACCACTTTGAATATGTGGCTGGGTTGGAGAGAGCCTTGGATGGCATGGTTTAGTGGGAGGTGTCCCTGCCCATGCAGGGGGGTTGGAACTGGATGATCTTAATGTCCTTTCCAACCCTAATTAATCTATAATTTTATGACTCTTTTCATGCTTAGCCTCAAGCAGCTTTGAGACTGCATACAGGGCCTGACCAGAACTGGAGCTGCTCTGTTGATCTATCTGCTGGCAGCAGAACCTTGCTCCTCCATACAAATCCAGCCCCACTTTAATAAGTTATTGGGTGACTTTCCTAACAGTCAGCAAACAGTGAAATTAACATGATTTCAAAATACTTTCTTGTGTTGTTCATTTCTTTCCAAGTGAGTTTTGAAGTATGGCTGGTACAAGAGACGACAGGTCCAGTCTGAATTAGCAATGCAAGACAACAGGACTGTGTTCATGGTCATGTGGCTCTTCCCAGGCATTATCTTCCCATCCAGTTTGTAACACTCTGCTTGAAGTTTCTCTCCATTATGGCCAGAATTCCACCCGAATCTTCTGAGGATCTTTTATTATCTCTCACACTGTATGTCCTTCTCTCAGATCAGCCTTTTCCTTTATACCAGCTCACAAAACGCAGCAACCTCTCCACACTGAGTGTGCCCTCTGTGTCAGCTCTTGCCCTGCCAAACCCCAGTCACAATGCAGTACAAGGGACCACCTCTTACTGCAAAGGAAGAACAGAATGCACCACTTGTGAGCCTGGGAAGCAGGACAGCATCCCAAGGATTATTAAATGATATAACTTAAACTCTTCACCTTCCAAATCCTCGTTCACAAAAGCCACTACCACCACATCTCACTTAGCTTGGTATTTGTAGGTGTCAAGGTTTCATGGTCACACAAGAGGCTCTGGCAGGACCCAACAGCCCCCAAACTTGCACCCTCCCACAAAGTAGATCAGTTAGGACACATCCTGCTGTGCTTCAGCAGAAGCAACATCACACTTAACTAAAAGCACAGGATACACAAGGGACTGGGATGAAACACACTCTGCAAGGAAGCACAGATGCACCCATGAAGGCATAAGAAGA
Organism: Forpus xanthops; assembly: GCA_032466535.1. Classification (NCBI taxonomy): domain Eukaryota; kingdom Metazoa; phylum Chordata; class Aves; order Psittaciformes; family Psittacidae; genus Forpus; species Forpus xanthops. Next base: position 6,660 of record JASSUY010044316.1, read on the forward strand.
AGTATCAACACTGACATCTGCTGATAGTTTATGAGGCTCAAGGAAAGGGATGGGCAACCAATGAGTTGTACAGGTACCAGACAGTACCCCCATATCCAAGTGGTCAACACAAGCACTGGAACAGCAGAGGCACAACAGACACAGGCACGTGGATTTTCAGAGCATCTTTGCTACAAAAAGGGCAGGAGATGCTGCTGTTGCAACTGGACCCAGCAATGGAACAAGATCAATGTTGCATGAAGGGCAACCAAACACTACACACAACATTCTTTTTCCAGTTTAAGCAAGCTACCCTACCTCAGCTCATTCGCACCTGAAGCAGTAGAGGATGCTGCTGTCAGGGGTGCTTCCTGAAGCCATCAGTTTAGAAGGATCTGAAATATTAACTTGTTTGTATCAGAAAAGGACAAAGGAGGAGATATTGCTGGAAGCAATGAATGAGTGGGAAGAGCAACCAGACAAGCTGCAAATCAATGCTATTTGTGGGAGCAGTGCCAGGGCTGAATGCAGTACACCATGTACTCTCAAAAGTTGTTCTAACAACCACCTTCTGCAATCTTCCACGTGCCAAGTAAACCCTGTGACTGAGGACATTCTGCACTTTTGCAGTACAGGAAGAAGAATCCAAACCTCCCTTTCTCATTATATATATATAAATATATATATATATAAATATAAAATAGTTACATAAAATACATACATATACACACATTCATACATGTAAGCGTTATGTTGTATGCCTGTATGTGTAAGTGCATATACAAAATGCATGTAGAAATTAAATAAGCTGAGCTTGCTACCTTGCGTAATGAAGGCAGCAGAATCATGCTACAGGTTCTCCCCAAAGGCCTGAGCCTGCATTTTGTAGCAGTGCAATGACACTCCTGTGGCAGCAGTGAACGTCATTTAGGGACAGAAAAGGGGAAGGTTATAGCTCGGGAAGGAAGCAGAAGCAGTCCTATCTCATGTATTCAAGTTTCACTCCTTATATATGTGTGGCTATAGAAAAGATGGGAACTTGCATAGAATCCCAGCCTGGTTGGTGTTGGAAGGGACCTCAAAGCTCATTCAGTCCCAGCCCCTGCCATGGGCAGGGACACCTTCCACTAGAGCAGCTTGCTCCAAGCCCCTGTGTCCAACCTGGCCTTCAACACTGCCAGGGATGGGGCAGCCACAGCTTCTCTGGGCACTCTGCACCAGTGCCTCAGCACCCTCATGCATGCACGTTTTGCTCCCCTAATCCAGCATCACAGTCAAAACACCATAAGACATCTCAAAAGCTCTCTGAAGCACACATAAAAAACCAACGAATAAATCCAACAGATTTATCCAGGTTTCAAGAATCTCTGTAAGTGCAACCCCACTGACATGGAGGCAGCAAGCTCCTCTGATGGTGAAATTACACCATAATCTCAGCAATGAATGAAGAGATAACAGAACACTATGACCTGCTTGTAATCCTTTCCAACCAAGATGAGATCTGATTGCCTTTTTAACTCAGCTTCACATACAAGAATACTAAAGCTGGCTGGAACTTCAGCAACATCCCTCTCATTCGCCATTGCTGACTCTTCCCCTGTAAATACTTTCTGTGGCTTCTGCTGGACTTGGATGCTTGCTGTTAAAAATTATGTGTAGTTACAGAGGAATGTCATTAGGAAGGAGTGGGGGGAAGAAAGAAACTTTATCTTAAGTTTTTATGATCAGCTGAGCCATGTAGCCATGTCAAGGGGACATATGAATGCAATGCTAACCCTGGCCACTCACCAGCCAGTTGAGTCCCATGCAGCACCTCCCAAAGTGGAAAGGAGAAAGCAGAAGGAGGCAAGAGAGGTAGAAGATTGTCCTGAGGGGGGATCAGAAGTTGTATCATTGTTGAACAGCATCAATTACATCATCACAAGAGAGTTCAGCTGAAGCAGGAGGGAGACATAAAATAGCTTAAGGAATGACAACTGAATGTGTGTAATCACCTATCAGAAACCAAGCAGGTCACCACCTTATCGCTGTCATCAAAGATCCTCATACCCTCTAGAAAAAATTTGGCTAAGGAGATAAAGTTGTCAGCAGTTTTACGTGAGACAGCTATAAAGCCAAATGACTTACCCATACAACTCTAATGCCAGATAATGTAAGACCAGAGCCTGTCAAAGCTGGCCTGTGGTTTTCCCAGCCAGCACTGAGACCGAAACTGTTCCACAAGAACTTTTAGCTGTGAATGGTGTCTTTCTTTCATCAGCTGTTTAGAACTTCAGGAAAATGAAGATAAAAGGTAAGTTGTTACGGATAGAAGAACATATTACTGTAGAGATGAGAGTGAGGAAAAATAGAACCCACAGGTCACACTGTAAGTGAAGGTGCTTGCAGGAAACCAAGGTTCAGATGGCTCAGACCAGTGACTTGAATTCAGGCAAATTCACCCTCACGAGAGGTTTGGAAATCAGTACACTTTGCTTCTCACTTCAGTCTGACCTTAATTCAGGTTGGCAAATGAGAACTCATTCCCCAGAGCTTCCCCTGTCTCCCTTGCTGCTGGTAGATACTAGGGGGTTGCTGCTGTATGCTTTGGGTTTGGGTTGTTTGGGTTTACGGTTTTGTTTGGTTCGGTTTTGGCTTTGTTTTCTTAAAACACAACTTCACAACTAAGACCCTGCTAGGAAAATAATATCTTTTAGTAATGCATTATCAAGACAGATGGTGGAAAAGATGGGAAGAGAACACCTCCTTCTCCAACCATGTCTTGGACCTCAGCCGCCTCCAGTTTCCACAGATACAGGCTGCACATAGAGCGTGCCCAAGGCACCATTAACCTGAATTAACCCAAAACATATCTTCTAGTAACTTAAAGCTTTAGCAAATGAAATAGTTTTGGTTTGAAAAAAAAAAATCAGTCAAATAACTGGCCAAAAACCATTCACATGCTTAAACATGACCCAGAAAAGCAGCCTGCAGAGTGGCCCTTGGCCAGCAGTAGCCCGGTTATTGTATACAGGGGCACTCATCAGAGGATGGAGGTGTAGATAACATTAACAATGACAAAGAACAAAGGCCTGACAAGTGTAATCCTGATATGGGTGTTTCCTTTGAGGATTACTCAGCGATTAAAGATTTCTAGCAGTTAGTGCTACATTTCAAAAGGACAATGCTCCAAGCCCCTGAGGAAATGATAAGCCATTTACAGATTCTGCTCAGCGCTCAACTTTTGAGAGGCATAAAAGCCATGCACATTTAACCGTACTAATGAGATGAACAGCTTAACCTCTAAAATAATTAAAATATCTACTATTTCTAGGATGTGAAGTGTGAGTTCTTCCACAGCAGAGTTGCTGTGCTGCAGCAATGACAGATGAGGATTCTTCTGCAATCTATCACTTTTGCTGCCCTGTGTTAAGATAAAATCTTAGTGCACAAATGCCTTTCTGCACTTCTTTTGCTATATTCCTACCCCAAACTCCTACTATTGAGAAGGGGAATTCTGGTTGTAAAAGAGAATAAGAAAAGATCCTGTATAGAATCACAGAATCAATCAGGTTGCAGAAGCCCTTCAAGCTCATCCAGTCCAACCACTGCCCAGTACTGCCAAGGCCACCACTAATTCAGGGCACTGAGGACTCACCTCCACAGTGTGTGAACACTTGAAGGGATAGTTGATATGTTAGAGGGAAGTAATGTCATACAGTGGGACCTTGACACGCTTGTGAGGTGGGCTGGGGTCAACCTGATGAAGTTTAACCATGACAAGTGCAAGGTCTTGCACCTGCATCAGCAATCCGATGGAAAGCTACAGGTTGTGCAGAGAAGAAACTCAGAGCAGCCCTGCGGGGAAGGACTTGGGCGTGTTGGTCAATGAGAAAATGAACATGAGCTGACTTCAGTGTGTGCTTGCAGCCCAGAAACCCAACCGTATGATGGGCTGCATCAAAAGGAGCGTGACCAGCAGATCGAGGGAGGTGACCCTCCCCCTGTGCTCTGCTCTTGTGAGACCTCAGTTGGAGTATTGTGTGCAGTTCTGGTGTCCTCAACATAAAAAGGACATGGAACTGT
>JASSUY010044319.1:0-16589 GCA_032466535.1 Forpus xanthops
CCCGTGAAGTGGGGGGGAAAGAAGGTTGGGAGGAGTGAGTGGGCAGGCAGATTGATTTATGCCTGAAACCACGACAGACCTCCTCATCAGAATTTGCAGAGCATTTGCGCTGCTTGGAGGGGAAAGGTGGAGTGGAAGCTGAACAGAATACTGAAGTCACCAGCTTAGGCAAAAGGTATGTTCCCCACACAAATCTTTACAGCCTCCAGAAACCATTATCTACTATGTTCACTGTCTTTTTCCCATAACATCTCTGTTGAACCATCTCTGTAAGGAAGTACAAAGAACTTCGATGGCGTATCCAGAGGAGACAAAATTACACTAAAAATATAAACTGATTGCAAGTCAAACAACAGGGAAACACAGCAACAGATATCACAGTCCCACTTATATTAAAGCATTTGAATTAAGGCAGAAACAGCTGCTAGAATACTAATTCAACTAAGAGATTCAGCTTCTGGCTTGGACCTGTGATTCGTCTCCCTTTAAACTGTCTTTGGATAGCTAATTATAGCATCACTGCTTAATTAAGAATAAAGACTAGAAAAGAGTGCTGCTTACAGAGATTAAGAAGCTTTCTTTCCCCTTCCAAAAATACTGAAATACCGGCAAAGAGAATTCAGCTAACAGCTCTAACCCTACCCCTTTAACTGGGGCTGAAAATGCAGTTGGACTGTAGCTCTGCACAGAGTGTCAATGTGTCACCGACAGCAGACACAGGAATCTCCTAAAAGAGGGTGGGGGAGAAGAGAAATAGGCCTACAGCACTATTCTAGTCAAGAGGTGACTACTCTGAGAAAGTAACATAATAAATTAATACTTACTTTTTCTCAGAAGAGAACAAACTACCAAGAACTTCTCAGCTTCAAGATTACAAGTGTACAGAGGGAATATCCCCAACCCAAACCCCTGAGCACATAGGAGACTGAACTGATGAGACTACGCAATAACTGTTAGAGTGAAGAGTTTCTGAAAAACCTACAGTATGAAGATTAGAAGTGATTGTTAGTCTTAATTCCATGCTATAATTTAGTAGTTAGAGAATACGCATTCATCCATACTCAACCTACTCAGAGCTCAAAGCAAACATAATTTCTCTGAAGAAACTTCTCTATTTGCCCTACTTTAGTATTTTATTAAAGCAATTCTATTCTTAAGACAACATAACCACAAAGTAATATACTATTCATAGTCTTAGATTATCCCACCCTTGCTTTACTGCAAATCATAACATCTTTCTTCAACAGACCCTTCCATGCATTCAGATATATCAGAAAGAATTAAGGGAAATGTTTTAGTTTATTTTAGTTTGAAAAGCGATCACAAACAACTGAACCCTTCCACTTGTTTGTAAGAATAGCTGCCTATTAGGTAAGCATAGAAACAGTACGGGCTGCGTAGTCCATAGCAAAAAAATATGTTAAAATATTCAGTAATGGGTTTTTTTGGAGGGAAGGGGGGGAGAAGGGAGGAAATCCCAAATTTCATTTTTTAACATGTCCGAGGAAAGGGAATTTCACAATGTTTCCAAAAGAGGTTTCTGGGCTCAAATTTCAACTTTTCTGAGGGCTTTTGTCCTCTAAGGGTTTTTGTCGCTGTTACCTACAGCAACACATCATTTCAGCATAAATCATTTATGTGGACAGAAGTAGTCAAGTGTGGCTTATGCTACTTCAGCAAGTGAAGTAATAAAATCTAGGTAGAGCATTTCTGTGTAGCAACAGACGTACAGTAGTCTTCAGTCCTTGTGACTTAGTATGAATTAACTTGCAGTGGCTGCAAAACCACTCTTTCAGAGAAGCTCAGCGTCAAATATAACCACCAATCAGACATGAAAACACTGGAAAAGTTATCCTCCCACTCTCCACAACCAGTCAAGATACCAGCATTACTTACAGTGCCCCAGACTAGAAACACACACAGAGAACAACTATTCAGGGAATTAGAGAGATAAGACATATGCCCTTTTACCACTATTTACATCTGCTATACAGAAAGATCTGTTTTGTATTTATTAGTTGCATTTAATTTAGTGCCCTTTATTTTTAAAGTATCATTAGCCTATTATTAGCTACACAAAAAAACAGCACTGGATTCCTCCCATGCCACCTCCCCCCAACAATACTTTACTTGATACTCATTCATCTCCAGGATTATCATATAGCTACCAGTTTAAAGCTGGATCAATGTTTTTTCACTTCACTGAACAACCCAATCAATAGCAACAAGGACATTCTACTGTCAAAAGCAAACTGCTGCTCATGCAGCTAGTCCCCCCGGGCTTGGTGTTACAGAACTGTGTTAGATAGATCCTACTATGCAGCACTCAATGTGACACTGATCACTCTGTAAGGACAGTGCAGGGTACTGATGATACCAAGTATACAGCTAAATCAACACAACTAATTGCTTGCACCTTCTGAAAATAAAGCTGTATTCAGGACAAACAAGTTGTAAAATTACCTGCACCTCCTACTGAGAAAACTCACCTAACTCTGATTCCTGGTTTATATACATAAGCATGTATTTATTTTCTATGGAAGCAAGTAGAGAAGCTTAAAAGAAAATAATGTAAGGGCATTTCTTTGATCAGAACTATATAAGTCAGTTTTCACATATTACATCCCAATCACTCGAAATCATACTGCTCACTTCATAATTCTTGAACTTCTGAAGAGCTCTGCAAATCTGATGTATCACTGGATACTTTTTCAGACAAGAATCATGTTTTGTACTTATATTACACAAGTTCTAAGAGGATGGGGAAGTTGTATATACACGAGATTCCAGAGATAATCTCTTATGAACACATGTCAAGAGGTCTAACCAGAGCAAAATCCACTCACTGGGCTGTCGTCAATTTTGTATTCAGTCTTTCTGCAGGAGGAAAGAAAAAAAATGAAACAGACCCCCACATACACACACACCACACCAAACCCCCAAAAAACAACAAAAAAAAACATGCCAAGAGTTTACATTTGACTCCTAGTTCATCTTATTAAATAAAATTTGGCAATTCCCAGCTTTGTTGCATCTTCCATTAAGGTACAGAAATGGGAAACCGTGTTTCTGAAACCAATTTTGTGTAATGGGAACAGGAAGAGAGAGAAGAGAACAGAAAGGCCAGAGATATCACACCAAAGAAACCCAAGTATTTTTCCTTACTATGGCTATCATAGCAGGCTAATTCCACAGCCTGTGCTAAGGGACTGAATATATATATATCCTTTATTTAAACAGGATGATGAAATATGCATCTGTTGGTATGAAAGAAAAAAGAAAGCAACACTCACAGATTTTCCTATTTTATTTTAGGCTATGAAATATCCTTTAAGCCCTTGAGATTTGAAAGTATAGTTTTCATAACAACCGAGTTAGCTTAATATAGAGTCTTGGACCTGTATGAACAGTCAATTTCCCAGAATAACATGTCTGGTGAAATCTGGCTTCTGACTAGATTACGTATCTTGTATTTCCTTCACTACCCTTCATCTTCATATTCTTAAACTATATCCCTCATGCTCACTCATCAACAATATTCCTTTTCCTCCTCTCCATTTACTCCAAGTTTCCATCTTACCAAGAAATAAATGCCACAATTAAACCAGTATCACAGATGATTTGTTTAGCTGACTAACACCTCTACCATTTTCTGAAATACCATCAACAAAAGACAGAGCTATCCACCTTTTTTCTCCACTAATAATGCTTCCAGAGGATTTAACTGTTTGAAACAGGCCATTAAGTTAATTTACTGAGGGAAGAGAAGCAAAGTACATCTGACTGACAGCGACTGCAGTTGCAATGTAACTGCCACAGGACTGGGGTTGGGAAGGGAGAGAAGAGTTTGTGGTGTGTTTTTTTTTTTTGGTCAGGGAGTTTTAATGTAGGAAAGCAGAAAGTAAACTAGCAAGAGGATACCTTACCAAAACTAACATTTTTTCCCCGATAGAGGTTTTATTTCTAATACTTTTTCTTCTGAATATTGGGCCAGTCTCACCTTAAGCATCTCTACTGATTCCAATATTGTACATTCATGATCATGTATTTCAAAAGAAACTAGCACTGTTTAACGATGCATAAAAAACAGACTTCCCATCCAAACAAAACCTGTTTATCTGCTAAAACACTGGAATTGAGCTGGTTTTTTTGGTTGGTTGTTTTTTTTTTGGGGGGGGGATTTTCTTTTTTTTTTCCCCTGCTTAGTTTTACTAGGCTGCATTGTAAAACAACTTTACACAAGTTAAAACTTGGACACCTTCTCCTCAGGCCCACCTACACCCAGAATTAGCAAGCCTGCAATTTTAAAATGTAGCTAATATAGCTTTTAATAACTGCAGGATAAAAGGAAGTATATAATAAACATTCTTGGTAATGGCAGCATTAATATACCACGAAGGCATGTAAAGGTGCTGCCTGGAAGGTTCCTGGAGTGTCACAGGAACACAGTTAACTTCCAAGGAACCATTTAATAACTCAAACAGTATATTCTCTTCCTGAACTATAAGTCTAGCTTGGGAAAAAGAAGCCTGCGATCCCCCTTCTGTTATATTAAAAAAAAATACTAGTAAGAACTACTCTGAAAACTCATTGGACATTCATTTAAAAAAAAATACAATTAGATTTTGAGACCAGTCTGTTCTGTTGGTTTGGGATGGGGCAAAGTGTGGTGGTGGTTCAAACACATCCAAACAACGTAAGCCTAATTTCAAGCCTCTGTCCTTCTATTACCAAAATGAACTGCTCCAAACACATCTGCCAAAAGCCCATCCTACCTCTACATGTTGGGTCTAAGAAGCAGCCACACCTGTCCCCATGAGTCAAGCAGCAACAGGCCACTCTGCAAGGCTTCAGGTCCTACCAAGAAAGTAAGACAACAGCAGAAACCTGCCAGCATGCTATGGGATCACACTGGAACAGCTCTGAAAAAAGGACTATACATTTTTAGCAGGTTAAACACTCACAGCACATGAAGTTTCCTCAATTATGTTTATCAGCTGGTTTCAGACACATTCTAAGAAAACAAAACAGTGATAACTGCGTTAAAGAGCAATACCTTCACATTTCCAAAACTACAGAAAATCAATAGCCCAGACACTCTGATGAAACTTGAAAGACTGTGAAATTACTCTAATTAAGTCTAAAATAAGCATCTGTTCATTAAGAACTGGACTGAGACTCTCTGTCATTTACATACACCTGCAAGCAGCCAAGATAACCTCCCATAATAAAGAGACTGAACCGTATTTCAAATGGTCAACTGCAAATGAAAAGCATCAAGTCATAAGCCTTCTAGGGTTAAACCAAACAACAATCAAGTGCTGTCAACTATCGTTTTAACAGCCAAAGCAGAATCTGAGGAAGATCCACAAAAACAAAGACTCAAACTGAAGCTGAAGTCTTGCCAAAGATTCCCAATACTAACACAAAGTTGACCGACACTTCCTACGGCTGGTATCCTTATCCTTAGCTCATGCTAGGGATTTAGTAGAAACTCCAGCTTCAGCAGCAGCAAGCTACTACACAAAACAATGACAGATAGGAGAAACAAACTCAAGATTGACAAACCATCATCAAGCTCTCAAACCACAGCAGAGTTCAAAAAATCCCTGAACACAAGGTGCCAATAAAGAAAGTAACTATTAGATGAAAACCCACATATTTTAGAATTTGTTTTCCTTTCTTCACCCACGTAAGTCTAAGACCACAACTAGCTATGCTTCAGTGAGCTGTAGCAGAACTCTGAACAGTTATTTCTTTCTAATGCCTTTGAAAAAATGATGATTGAAGAAATCACAATGTGCAGGATCCATTCTGGGGCATCAGTCAGTATTAGTGTAATTCTTTATAATGGACAGTCAAGCTTATCCTGAGTTACTGCTTGACTCTAGAACAGAAATGCTTAATGCATTCATCCATAGATGTCATGTTTATCAACTGCATCCTAAGCTACAAAGAAAGCTGTAATGTTATACATCAATACAAATTCTATTATATTGAAATTGGAATCATCTCACTGAAGAAGAAACATCATGTTTTGCTATAAGAAGTGTTTCTAATGACTGATTATTTTGTTTTTCATTGTGAGGCACATTTCTTACAACATGTGGTAGCTTTCTGCATGTATATACAGTCCTTGCCAGCATGTGCTTTTGAACAACACTAATACTCTCTAGTAACAACCATATGATGTCTTATAACAATGCTGTAACACAACTAAGTGCTGCTGTATTTCAGAATAAAAATGTGTTCAAATAAATTCTGATTTTACTATTGTTATTTAGACTATGTACACTCTAGAATTACTAAAACAAATGCTTATTTCTTGGGAAATAAGACAATCAAATTGTCAAACAGCTGATCTGATGGCAAATTTTAACAGCAGCACAGTTCTACCCAGTCTTTAAGAAGTCAGTTGATTTTATTAAGCTTTTGAATATACACACAGATTCAGAGAGAGGGAACCTGCTGATGTAAACAACTACATTTCTGTACTCAGCTTCATCCATTTTTCTGGTTGACTAGCAGTTCCTTGTCATTTGTTTCTTTTCTATCCAAACCTTAAGTCTTCCCTATGTAATGCTCAACGTATATATCTATAATCTATCTCCAGGTCTACTCAGGCTGCCTATAGACAGATTTAAATTATTTGAGAACAGTGTTAGGTACAACTTAAAACAAGCAAAACTCCAGAAAAGTGTAAGCAAAACAGAAAATATGGGTAGAGAAAAACCAATGTACATGTACACTACAGAGTAATTCTCTGTGTTTGACCTGAATGTTGCTGTAGAATTTGTACTGACACATAGGTCCAATTCCTTTGAAAATTAAATCAGAAAAGACCAAGTTTTCAAGTACATGCAAATCATATTTATATGGGCTAGTTCGTATCTCTCATTTCAGACCTGGCTTGGTGATAAAATTTAATGAGCAAGAACAAGTACTTTGTCGCAGGACCTCTCTCACACTGCTACATAGCCTGCTTCACTTAGATCCCAGATACCACACTGAAACCTACTTCAATGCTCACTGGTTAGTTTTCTTGCATTCTGTTACCATCTCTTTTCATAAAAGCTTATCTAATACAATGACACTTGCTCACAGACATTTAAGCACTTGTTTCCTGGGACCCATTGTTTTGAAAAAGCTGACAAAGTTTAGAAACATTTTTCCAGGCACAAGCAGAAAAACAATAAAGCATTCCATTTGCCTTCGATTGATGCAAGCTCTACTGACTTTGCTGAGCCCAAACATACAGAACTTGAGAAATAGCTTCCTAATCTAAGAAAAGTACTGGCAAGAGATTGCCAGGGACCTGTCAAAATATAACGCTGGAAGGTGTTTGAAGAAAGTACATTCTGTAATCCTTTATTTAACTATAAGGTAGGACTAGTAACTTTCCTACAAAACTTTTTGTTATTTATTTAATTTTTATTACTTCATCTGATTAAAATCTTTTTAAGAGCAGATAGGAAGTTTTTCCACTGAAATAAAAAGTAATCCCAGCCAAGAAGGATGTGCCCATTAGCTGCACTATCTCCATAAAGACAGCATCCTTATTAAATTACAACTGTTTGAACAAGGTCAAGCACTCGGGGTTTAATTCAAAGTGTTTCCAGGTATAATGCTGTCAGGTCAACTTAAACAAGCCAACAGAGGCTTTGAGCTTGATTAAATATTAAAATGGAATCTTTCACATCTGTTTTTACCCAAGGATGAAATTACTGTACATCACTTCAACCAGCTCATTAATACACTAAACACATATCTTGCCTCAAAAGGTTACAGGAATATCAATGCTTTCAGAGTGCCTGCAGTGAAACCTAGACAACTCAGCTAGAAGTGAGGTCATTGCACACTTTAACAGGATGTCAATATTTCTTTATAAATGTGAGAGGTAATCAGTTAGACATAGATACATTTTAAATTAAAAGATGGGAGCCTCCAGTGAAGCTAAATCAGTTGCCTTTGATCTGAACCTTTTAATCACTCATCTCATTTTCTTTGATAGATAACTTGATAACAGACATGCAACAGAAAGTTTCATCCAGCTGTAATTATTTTTCAAACTGGAGGACTGTCATGCCCAAATAGAAATCTGCTTAAAAAAAAAATAAAATAAAAATAAAAAATTTGCACAGCACAGTTTTTAATTGAAACATGAAAAGGTCTATCAGGATCATCTATTTCAACACCTACAATTACTAATAATACTTTGATGCCATGTTAAGGTACAGGAAAAGAGAATGTATTTGAGGATACAACTTCTATGACAATGATAAAAACACTGTATTAACTACTCCACATGGCATCTGCTGCCCTTTAAAACACACAAAAAAATAGATACTCTACAGTATTATCTTTGCATGAGACAGGAGACATTAGTCAAATCATGTTTCCTGACTGTAATCCATAAAATACAAAGAGACAAATGAAAGTTATCTATTTAGAGCAACAGATGTACTAGACAGGACTTGGAAGAGAAGCAATGGGACGTGTTTCAGGCCTAAACTAGGCCTATCCCACATGAGAACATAGTTTGTAAACTTGTATACTCTGATATTGAATCTAGGAATCTTTTTATAAACCAAAATAAAGTAAAAATAAAAAAAAAAATCTACTAGTAAATTTGCCACAGAACATTCAAATTTACTATGCAGCCTTAACAGCAAGCTGTCAGGGCAGGACAGGGGAAAAAACAATACTTGAATACTGATGTCCCTACATAATGTATAGGAGAAAACAACTAAAACACTTCTGAATTTCCTAGCATCTATTTCAAGAGTTAGAACTATACATTTTAAGCACCAATAGTTAAAATAAGGCTTCAGACAACTTGCTGAAGACAAAATAAAATTCCAATAAAACACAGTATTCTACCACCCACTAATTTACACTTGAACAACATAATCAACTAGATCAAACTATACTTACTGTAAAGTCAATAAATTCCTTTTTGGCTGTTGACACAAAAACCTACTGGGAATCAAACGAGGAAATTAATCATAACACTCTGACTCAATGCACATCTATATTGAAATAATTAGGTCTTTAATTCACTCTATTTGTAGTTGGGTTTAAAGCAGTAAATTTGATAGAAGTGGGCCTCATTAAACCAAACCAGTTTGAACTGCCTTTTATTAAGCTTGGTGTATTTGAACAAAGTAAGAAAAAGATTAATTTGCTTTAAAACAATTGTGCATTATAAAGTAACCCAAACAATTTAATACATAATACAATAAAGGCATTTACATTTCATCTGAGCAAAAGCCAACATTAATACCCATCTTCTTTCAATATATTTTTTTGAGGCACAGAGATACTGACCAAAGAAACTCAAAGTGTCAAATAACAGGAAGACCACCAAAATAAAGCGCTAAGAAGCCCAGGCTATTATGACAACCTCCCAGCTTCCTGTTTTAAGAGTGCATTTAATTCTTCTAATAGAGATGTGGTTGAGATTTCTGGCTCCCAGACTTAGTTGCCTTGGAAATTAACAGCAGCAATGGGTGGCTTGCATAGACAGCTTAGGAGACATCACATACAGGGGCTGGGGAAACTTGTGCAGAGTCAAGTAACTGCACGTAAGTGACAGATTCAGGTAAGAAGACTATATCAACGCTCCCCTCTACCTGAATTCAAAGGCAGAAGAGAAGCAACACTGCAAAAGGTGTCAGCAATAACAGCTCCATTTATATCTGCTAGGATATACTAAACAGTTCAGCAGCCTGGGCATGTCTCCAGCTTGAAGTCTTTACCCCAAATTCTTCCAAGACAGGGCACAATGGTCAATGAACAATGCAGTATGAAAACCTCTGGCAATAAAGATAGTTACACTAAAAACGTGATTAATAGGTGTGCAGTAAATCGAGTGCATGCTGTTCATCACAGGGACATACACTTAGCTTTCTTCCCTGTTCTAGTTTAAGGGACAAAACAAACAGTACATTTTATGCAAAAGGACTGCTTGCTCTCAAGTAGGCATGCAAGCAAAATCCTACATGATACAAGTAAACTGATGTATCTACTGAAAATTTGTGTTTTCTTAAAGTGCACACACATCAAGAGGTGGAGAATTAAGTTTTTATCTTTCCAAGATAATGCTCTGTCCCAATCTATCCCCTCTGTTTTCACTACCCGTATTTTATGCCGCCACATTCTCTCTTTTGTTAAGAAACACATGCACTCACCACGAGATACAGTACAATACCTATGCCACAACTGAGTTGTTAACAGCAGTCACGTGTTAGACTGGGGTGGGAAGAAAGAGAGTGATAACCTAGTAAAAAATACAACAGCATTCTTATTAATTAAAAAAAGTAAAAATTACTACTCATCCTTACAAGTCGTTATGAAAAGGTTTTCCCATTCTTCAAATCCAACAGCTGCTACCAAAAGTTATGGAGGTTGCATTACTTTCAAACCACTTCTGGTTACTACTACATGCAGCAGTCAAATTATTCCACATGAGAAAACACATGACAAGACACAAGAAACTGCAAATAGGCACTAGAAAAAATGCCAATGGGCAGAACACCCCTCAGAAGTACATTCTGATCCTTGCAACTTTATAGTAAGGTTTTCACCAGTAATAGTCTTAAAAGCTGACTGTGCAACAGCCAACTGCTGCTTTACAGCCTGAAGGCAGAAAACACCACCTTCCAGCCTTACTCCCTTCCTCTTGCAGTAGTAACTGTAACAGAATGGTCATTGGTTCCTCTATGCCATTTGGACTTCAGCAGCAACAGCACTACCTACAGGCAATGTAGAGTTCCAACTGCTATGAACTCGGTACACAGAAAATAGGTGACGAAGATTGGCTGCCAAGAAGCCAGTCTTTTGGCAGCAGATTAAGTTCGGAATTTTAGCTCCTTAAAAATCTCTCAAGGCTTAGTTTTTCAATAGGGATAGTTTCATAAATGCAACACTTTATTGCCAAACTAAATCTGAAAATGGTAGGAGATTAAAAAAAAAAAAAAAGAAACAGAAAAAAAAAAAAGATCTGGTAACTTACAATCTTTACATGTTATCTCA
The DNA here is from genome assembly GCA_032466535.1 of Forpus xanthops. Lineage (NCBI taxonomy): Eukaryota > Metazoa > Chordata > Aves > Psittaciformes > Psittacidae > Forpus > Forpus xanthops. Next base: position 11,035 of record JASSUY010044319.1, read on the forward strand.
AGATTTCAGTGAAGCATCACAGGTGGGCACCAAGACAATGGCAACTCTGAAAGTTCTCAGAGAATACGCACAGCTCCTCAGCTAATTCTCTATCACTTTAACCAGCAGAATACTTAAGGTGTTCCAGGTAAAGATTAAGCTCACAAATTACAACAGCAAAACAAAAGAAAGAGGGAAGGACATATTTAGCTTGTCTTCCTCACAGCCTTTAACCCTCCACGAGGCTTACTCTGGTTCACTGTTGTGGCACCAATTTACTGGGATGTACGTACCTAGAAATCCTTGCCCACCTCCAAAACCAAGTATGATAATAAGGTTAAGTGATGTCCGGGTGACTAGTACTTATTCCATAAACAAACACTAAGGTAGTGTGATAGCGCAAAGACCATTCCTTAAGTTCTTACGAGAGCATGAAGAATCCATATTCACCAGAATAGTTGTTCTACTGAATTTCTACTCCCCTGATGACTTTATCACAAAATTATCTCACCACTGAGGAACACTGACACCACAGGTTCCAGGACAATTTTGGTGGTGATTTCAGAAGGCCATCAAACAACATGTCAGTAACAAAAGCCTAGTTTATTACAGTGGGACATGGTGCCCTGTCATTTTTTTTTTTTTTATTTTTATTTTTTACAGCAACCCGGCATCTTTGGGCCCAATCATTTGCAGTTGACCTCCACTATCACAAAGTTAACTCAACTAACTTGAAAAGACAAGTGACAAAGTTGAAAACAGCAGAGTGCAAGGTGCTCTCAACCGTACCACCACTACACAGTTAACAGTACATAGAGTATTATTTTCTTTCACCTATCATTTCCTTAGTTTACAGTTTTTCCCTTCCATTCCCTCTCATCTTGCACTCTTTTTTTTTCTATTTTCAGAGTCTAAATCTGTCAGTCTTCACAAGACAAGGGTGGTAACTCACAGTATAAACAAGGGTTATGCAAATAAGCGATTTATATATATGCACACATGCTCACATACAAGTGTATGTAAGTTATGTATTTATTTTTTTTTTTAAAAAAAAAAGAAGAGTAACCCAAGGCACAAGAAATCACTCTCAGAAGAAAAGAAAATTCTCTTCCCTGGAAGCTGTTTGAAACAGTTATTTGCATCAGTTCCTGAATCTCTACTGCTAAGTAGCATTACAACATAAAAATCACATTCCTACAGCTCTCTGCTCTTGAGATTTACAGTTAAACTGTAAGAAAAATATTTCTAGGTTAAATTGGACAGATAATGCAATACAGCTTTTATCAAACCAATAAATATGTTATAATACGCAAGCCTCTGGCCCTAAGGGATTTCCTTTTTCAGGTGCTGGCAGTTTATAAATGAGCTCATTTGTAGCATAGAAAAAGCTTCGTAATTAGTACCTAGTTTATCATTAAAACCTTGCATTTCACTGTATGATGTCACAGACTAATGAGTCTGGTTCTCATTTACATGCTATTTTCTGGCATCTCAATATACTCAATCCCATTATTTCCTACATAACTGACCACCTTCAACAGCTGGAATTCTTCTTGTGTAAATACAGAAGATATTGCACAAGACAGGATCATAGTTATCACTCCAAAAATAATTCCAAATAATGTACAGTTTAAGCTTGACAAGGCTTAAGATGCTTTGCCCTGCAGCCAGCAGAAGTTTGATTTAAAAAGCACTGTACAGTAATTAGATTTAAACCACAGAATTACTTAAGGTACCACACTCATTGACTAGTAGAGCTTTTACTGCAATAGATTAGGCTCATTACTTAGAAACTGAAAAGCCGCTCAAGATTCATTTACCTCTGTTACTAGAAATTAATACATTTACTTCTGATTACAGCAGTGAATGAGACAGGCAGATACAAGTTCTGCAGGTCCAGTCAGGTCAGATACCCTCCTGTACTAACACGGAGCAGAAAGTGTCCTAGCTGACTCAAATCTCAATTAGAAACCAACATGCTAAATCCTCCCATAAATCCTTATGGAAAAACCTGCAATGCACGTTCTTAAGTCTTCTACCCAATCAACTTAAAATTGCAACTCCCTGTAGCATAGACACGGAAGACAATGGACAATTCACTAAGTATTTAATTTCAAATATCCATCCTAAACCCTAAAATGTTTTCATCTACTGCTGCAAAATCTTTATATCCAAGGAGATCTGAGAGAATACCTATACCTTGATCAGCACAGAGGGTCTGAAAGCTAAGAAACCCTTTTTTATTAGCCTGGTCTTCAATGAATCAAAGGAGAAAGCAGCAGGAAAGAAAGACAGGATTCAATAGCCTGCAACTGCACTGTACACAGTACCCTTTATCCCTACAACAAAAAAAAACCATGAGGAAAACTTACTGTTTGAAATCTAACAGTTCATACACTGTCATGCATACACACAGAAGACAACTTTCGTAAGAAGGCAATAGTTTTCTTCTCCCCTCATACCTTTTATTTTATGGCATCAAAGTAAATAAAATTCCTTTAAAAGGTTTCTTTGCATCTTGCTAGGAATTTAAAGCACAATACCTGTTAGCTGCATATTACAGCTATTTGTTATGGACTTTTAGGGACTTCTTCATCCTATTTTCACATCAGGTGTATTCCTGATGGCTTGGAATGTCAGACAATGTAAAGTATTTTATTTCGTACTATCAGGAACAAGAACCACAAAGTAAAAAAAAAAAAAAAAAAAAAACAAAAAAAAAAAAACCCAACAAAAAAAAATCTGCTTCCTGGGAGGCAAAAGGCCCTGCCTTTTAGTTATTATACTTTAAATATGTGTTGCTTGTCAACCCTCACAGCCAGAACAGAAAATCCTGCTAGCACTCAAGACATTTTCCTCCAGAGAGAAACGATTTTAACATGGATAACACACAAGTCAAATGCCTCCAGAAGTTTTCACAGGCAGGTGCCCATCAGTACTGATGACAGTTGAAAAGGTGTCTCAAGCATCTGCTGGTGTGGTTGTGTTGTCTGAAGTATCATTCAAATCATAGAATCATAGAAGAGTTAGGGTTAGAAAGGACCTTCAGATCATCTAGTTCCAACCCCCTTGCCTTGGGTAAGGACACCACCCACTACACCATGTCACCCAAGCCTGTGTCCAACCCAGCCTTGAACACCAGCAGCAATGGAGCATTCACAACTTCCCTGGGCAACCCATTCTAGTGCCTCACCACCCTTACAGATGAAGCTGCATAATCCATGGGGAAAGGGAAGAGACAAGAAGTCGGGAAAATTCTGCCTCAAAACCTGTACACAGCACTTAAGCTTTGATCTGGTATTCTTGTTTTACAAAATATAAAATAGTCCAGGTTTTCACCTCATAAAAGAACAGCAATACTTAAGGTCACTAAGCATCTTGCACAAAAGATTTGTACTGATCAAATTCAGGAAGTCTCCAAAAACCAAGGCAAAACACCTCACCCACTCCTATGGGATCGCCACATGATATAACATCACAGCAGTATAAGTAAGATTATGTAGCAGAGTATCCTTTTCTTACAGCTCAATGGTTTATTGTTTAACATAAATATCATTCACCTATGTATCAACTCTGACACATTTATGTTAATCTGCTACTAATACAAAAACAAACACACGAAGTTATACAGCAGGAAAATAGTATTTTAACTATATGACATTACAATTTCAGTATGCTCTAACTTGTAAGGAAGAAACTGACCTTTCTGGTAGAATGTCAGGCACAAACTATAAAGTTTTTAGCATTCCATTAGAAAGATTAGAATATTTGTTTTCAAGACACAACTTCAAACAAGACGTTCTTTAAGAAAAACATATTCTTTCGACATGGGAAAGGTGGCTAGTGAGGCTAGTCTTCAGATTCCGGGAATCAGTGGCCAAAAAAAAAAATTTCCATGTTGGCTGCCAGCATAAATTAGTTAACTTGTTATATGCTAGAGGAGAGTTAGGATTGTCTTAAATCAGGTGAATTATTTCAGCTGTTAAACAGAAAAAAACTACTGTACTGCAGAACTGCTTCAGCACAATACATCAGACTACTCAACTGTGAGTAATCTTCAAATAACAGAACTCCATCTTTTTTTATTTGTTTGCAGAACAGCTCTCCCCTATAACCTGCGTAAAAGACTTTCCATCCTCAAATAAAACATCTGCATGACACCTCTCAAGGCAGAAACTTCTCCTGAGTCAGAGTAATTAAGCATTAGGCTGTAAAACAATTATTTTCACTGCATTCATTTGGTCTTTTGATTCTACTCTAACAGACTATTTAAAATAGTCAAAATTCAATCCAGTGTTACAACTCATGATCAGAGAAAGGTTATTTTAATTCAGCTATAAAAGCTTGAGCTAAGAGTTAAAGCAGCCCTATTCTAAAGCTTCACATGTGCTACTACCATGTACCATAGCACAACATACCATAGATGGGACTAGTCAGTCTCTCCCAAGGTTTTAGAAATTTAAGTACCACCTTAAGCCTGCAGTTACTTCTACTGAAGAAATATATACATTGTAGTCAGGGCCTCAAACCGGACAATTTTTTTATTTTTTTAAGCTATGTGAACAGATGACAGAAGGCAGGTTAGGTGAGTGGGAGAAGACAGTGCTTATGAAAAAGAACTTTTTCCTCCTTCACTAGATGAACAGCACACTACTTAAACATATATGTTTTCAATTTCCCCAAATTATTTTAAGCTAAATATTAAAATATGTAACTCTGCAAGGGAACCCAATAAATATTATGGCATGACAGGAAACAGCATGAGCTATGCTGTATCCTATACCACAATGGTAAACTCACACCATAGTTGGCTTTTTCCTTCCCCTAATTATGAGCAGTGAAACCACGAAACCCATGTTAAGATCTTATCGGTTAAGGTTCCCGCACAGGAAAAGTTCAGGAAGAGCAGCACAAAGAAACAGGCACTTCTGAGCCTGAAGTTTCTGAAGTAGCCACAAATTTAGAAGAACGAAATCTGTCCATCTTGGTGCAATAGTGGGGGCTCACCTATCACTTGTGGTACTTGTATAAGTGGTTCCCCAATTAGCATTCTAGGGAAGCATTTGAAATCATAGAATCAGAGAATAGTTAGGGTTGGAAAAAACCTTAAGATCATCTAGTTTCAACCACCCTGCCATGGGCAGGGACACCTCACACTAAACCATGTCACCCAAGCCTGTGTTCAACCCAGCCTTGAACACCAACAGCAATGGAGCATTCACAACTTCACTGGGCAACCCATTCCAGTGCTTCACCACCTTTACAGTAAAGAATTTCTTCCTCAAATCCAATCTAAACTTCCCCTGTTCAAGTTTGAACCCATCACCCCTTGTCCTATCACTACAGTCCTTCATCAAGTGTCTCCAGCATCCCTGTAGGCCCCCTTCAGGTACTAGAAGGCTGCTATGATGTCTCCACGCAGCCTCCTCTTCTCCAGGCTGAATACCCCCATCTTTCTCATCCTGTCTTCATACGGGAGGTGCTCCAGTCCCCTGATCGTCCTCGTGGCCCTCCTCTGCACTTGTTTCAACAGTTCCATGTCCTTTTTATGTTGAGGACACCAGAACTGCACACAA
>JASSUY010044320.1:0-24830 GCA_032466535.1 Forpus xanthops
GTAGTGATTTATGTTATACCTTAGTTACTAAACTGTTCTTATCTCAACCTGTGGAGTTGCATTCTTTTGATTCTCCTTCCCATTTCCCCGGCACTGGGGAAGAAAGAGGGGGGAGTGAGCAAAACTGTTTGAGGGCCTCAAACCACGACACTCCCACACATTGCGTAAATGATTTAGAAGAAATAATAAAACATGTTAACACACAGAAGTCTAGAATAATTTCTCATTAGAAAGAGTTGATATTCTGTATTCAAACTGGGTCCACACTCAAGATTGTAGGCATTGTAACCTACCCAGAATGCATTTGTCATTACTCTTCACTGTAGAATCAACCACCTCATATATTTTATTCTTGTGAATTCAAAAATAAATTACTTACTTAGGATAATGTGAAGCAAGTTTTTGGGTACATACTACTGAGCATACTTTATGAGAAAATACCATACAGTAATTACATTTATTGAGCTGATATGTTTTACTGTATCTCTCAGTTTAGCTGCTGAGCTTGCACAGTGCAGTAAAGATTTATTTGTCATTATCATCACCCACAAATAAATGACACCTTAAATCCTATCTAGGTGCAATTTCTGTGATGGATATAAACACTCAGTGGTAGAGTAGAACAAAGTATGATCCTAAGTATGTTACAGTTTCTTGTCCAGTGATTTATAACAGCTATATCAAATGAAGTTTATGCTCTATGAATTCCAACACGTTTATCTTCCCAAACTCATTTAGCTTATATGACATACCGAAATAATCTACCTCTTCTACTGTGCTGCACTGAAATGGGAATTTACTGCAAACAATGCAAGTAAGCTCAAGTATCAAGTGCAGAACAATGTAAGGATGATGCGGTTACAGCTTTCAAATCCAAGAAGCTCAGCAAAATATTGATGCATATGAGAAAATAAGTGAAAAACATAATTAAGGTTATTGCTGTTGTCCTTGACAATTTAGTAATTGAAGTTTACACAATGACTGATTCAAATCCAACTGCTATTGCTTAGCACTAACTCTGTACAGCTAAGATCACAATGCGTAAGAGGACAGATAAAACAGATATGCCAGGCGTCATTTGCTGCAGTACATTACAGAATGTGCTCTCTTATATAGATAATATATTAGATCTAGGATAAAGGCAATGATTCAGTGGTAAAGTACATTTACTTGAATATTTAGCTAAAGTTGCCTTGGCCAACATATTCAAATTCAAAAATGTTACTATCTTTCGCAGTTATAGCTCCTATTAATAGCCATACACACTGAAGTCCAGGATTCAGTTTGATGAACAGTGGTATCTCTCACTTCAAGGTGCCTCTCATGTGTTTCGAGTATTCAATTTTGCAAATTAATAATTTTTGAAAGTAGCAAATTCTGTAATCAAATAAATCCTGATTTAAAAAAAAAAAACAGATGAGCAATCACCTCTTAAATTTAAATTAATACCATAGAATCTTGTAAATACAAACAAATGGCAACAGTTGAGTGGTTAAAAAATCATCACTGTCTGACAGTGGGATGCTGTGGTGGGTTGTCACTGACCAGCAGCTAAGCGCCCATCCAGGAGCTTGCTCAAACTCCCTCAGAAAGGTGGAGGAAAGAATCAGATAGGCACAAGCTGAAAACTCACGGATCAAGGTATCAGTAGTTTAAACAGAGCTGCGCATGTAAGCAAAGCAAAAAGAAAAAAATATGTACTTCTCATGTCAGGTAGATGTTTAGTCACACCCTGGAAATCAGGGCCTCAGTAAGTGTAACAGTCACCCAAGCACCTAAACACAGTAACCACAAACATTCTAACTCCTACTCCTTTCCCTGGTCTTACTGCTGAGCACAATGTCAAATGGTATGGAATGCTGTTTTGGCCAGTTGGGGTCAGTCATCCTGCACACATCCCCTCCCAGCTTCTCATGTACTACCAGCCTACTTGCTAGATAGGGCAGAGTGGGAAAAAGAAAACCTCGATGTCACGCAAGCACTGTGCAGTATTAGCCAAAACATTAGTGTGTTATCAGCACTGTTGCAATCACAAATCTAAAATACAAACCATTTGGGCTCCTATAAATAAAGTTAACTCCGTCTCAGCCAGACACAGGACAGATGCCAATGCAAATGAATAAGAAAATTATTAAAAATAAAATAAAGACATGTAATGATACTTCTAACTGCAGAAACCTTTTGAGCAAAGGATGAATTGCTCTGTGTCACCACCTTCGCTGTATTTTATTTACAGGAGTTGTTTCTGGAAGTTTTTGAAATGGTTTATTTCTATAAGGACTTTCACATATTGTGTATTAAATAAAGAATCTTCTTTGTTTGTCTTATATTTGGTCTATAATAGTTCACTAAATCAGGTATCTTGAAAAAATATCAATTGTTTCCTATTTCTCATGTTTCTCTGTGATCCCTTCTCAGTCATTTCTTTTCCAGGCTCAAGTATATTATTCTATCTAGTTTGCCCTTGGACAGAAGTCTGATCTTCATCATTCTTGTCATTTTAGTTTTTCTACTTCTACTATGTCTTTCCTTTATTGGAAGTACATACACTGATTCCAGGGTTTGTTCTCTCTCCAGAAGACTAATAATCTATGTATGAATATAGTTACATATAAGGTAACTAAAATCTGTGTTACAGTCCAACCATGCAAGCAAATTTCAAGGTGTAGGTAGCTTTGATCATTTGTGACCATCTTTTCCTTAAAAAAAAAAAAAGAAAAAAAAGAAATAGTTAAAAGAAATTGCATTTTTTTTCTCTGCATTCTGTCAAAATAATTGAGAAATGCACAATTCTATTGCATTGTCTTAATATTTACATCCATTTAATCTCCATTGTACTTTTGAAGTGTTTACTGTGTTGTCAGCTGTGTCACAGAACACTAGCTTTTTGCTACAGTATGGGAGAATTAAAAAAACCTTTTGCATTTCCTGTTACAGCAGCTGGTGTCCTAGATAGTGTACATTTCTGAGTTTCAGTTGAGCTTACTCCCTTAAATTGGTTCTAGATGATAGTGCACTTTCAGCTCTAAGTTTCAGTTTCTGTCTGCCTATTCAGCATAGAATAGAAAACACTCCATATCAATCTGACTTCTTCAGGAAAGAAAAACTTCAAATTAAAGTCTTAGCTTAAGTTTATCTAGAAGCAGAGCTGATTTGAAGAAACTTTTAAAGCGGAAACACTCACAGAATGGTTTGGCTTGGAAGGGACATTTAAAGATTACCTAAGGCAACCTCCCTGACATGAGCAGGGACACTTTCCACGAGACGAGGCTGCTCAAAGCTCCATCCAGTTTCACCTTCAACATTTCTAGTGATAAGTCATCCACAACTCCTCTGGGCAGCCTGTTCCAGTTTCTCACCACACTTAATTATCCATCCTTCTTAAACCCCTTGAAGTATTGAAAGGCTGCAGTAAGTTGTCCCTGAAGCCTTCCCTTCTAAACGCTGAACAACCAAAACTCTCTCAGCCTTTCTTCACAGAAAAGCCCAGTTCTAGCTCTTACCGTTTCTGTGGTCCTCTGCTGAGCCCTAACAGTTCCATGTCTTGTACTGGGGACCCCAGAGCTCAGTGCAGTACTTATCATCTCTCTTCATATCTAGGGGTACTAAACAAATTATATTTTTTTCATTACAAATGGATATAATTGGGGAAAATATATAATTGTGGTACATTAAAATAGAATGTAGAGGCAGCCCGCTATGATTCTTTGGACTGGATTCACTACAGACCCTGCAAGTACCACAAAAACTAAGCTCATCTGTTGATGCAAATACTCAGGTTTTCCCAGTGTAATTTACTTCTAATCAAAAGTACAGACTCACTTAAACACTAAAGCTAAGTTTTCCTAACATTTCATTTTTTCCCAATTTTATAACTTGGGCTCATTCATGTTGCAAAAAGAGTTATTAAACTCCATTGACAAAATTCTATGTGCTTCCTTCTTCTTGGACAGAAGGTAAGAGTTATGGGTGTTATAGCACTAAGAGCAGTTTGAGGTATTTACTACCATGTACTTATACAGCAGGTTTGAAAAAACAAGTAAAAATAATATAATACAAACATCAACAATCCAATAGACTTCTTTCTTTTATGATTATTTGAAAATAAATCATGAACATTAATTTATTTCACAGTACATTCTTAGAACTTGTCTGTCAGAATAAACCAACACAAGACAAGTGAAGCCAGACAGTATTTACTTCCTTCTTTCCCACAAACTGAAAAAGCTCAAGGAGTATTAAAGCCCTCCTGAGCATGCTATCCCTGCAAAAGCATCTTTTCTTATTACTTTTTAAAACTTACAAGCTTTGCTTTCAGTCCAGCATATTAACAAGGTTTAGATCACAAATTTAAATGTTCTTATGCAAAGACAACAGTCCCAAGGGCTGAGATGTCGCAAGTAATATGAATGAACTGCAAAAGGACTGAAGCCAAGAAAAGATGAAACGCAATGCCAGTGTCATGATAGAAAGTACTGCCAGTCATGGTGTGTTTCTTTTAATGAATATTGAGCACCTTTGATGGCAAATCTTCAAATCAGATTTCTCTACCTGACAACCACTGCACTTAGTAAGAAATGAGAAACTTCAGACAACTATTTGAAAAATTCACTTACTTTCATTTGGGAACTAAGAGGCAAACCAGTGTCTTAGTGTCATAGGAAAACAACTGGAAATATGAACGTCAATCTTTAAGTCCTCTGACAAGACTTCACTGATCTTGTCTAAGCACCAAACCCAGGTGAGGAAATCACTGCTTCTTACACCAAAATTCAAACGTATCTCTAAGGTTTCAGAGGAAACCTCAGGACCGACATGGTTTATATCGATCTTACAGAGCTTCAGTTCTTAGAAGTTACTTGTCTAGTTCAAAATACTTGTCCAGCATCTAATACAAATCAAATAAGAAGCATTTGTACCCTTGGTAAGAGCCCTTTCCTTCCTTTAATATGCAAGACAGAATAAGTAACACTTGAGAGAAACAGAATTCGTACTAGATTTTTACAGTGCTAGAGGTAAAGGCGGCAAATCCTACCACTATAGTATAGGAATCCACAGATATATTATGTCCCTTTGTTTGCTATGCAAGAAACAGAGGAAAAAGAGGAATTCAAAAGGATTATCATAGAATTTATCATATCAGGATGGAAAGCCTGAAAGCACCTGAAAAAAAATTTCAAGGAAAGAGAAAGAACTAATGGGACCACAACACACATAGAGGAATACTAAAACACTGGTTGTCCCCCTCACAGAATGGTTTGCACTGGAAGAGACCTTTAAAGATCACCTATTTCCAAACCCGCTGCCCATGGACAGGGACACCTTCCACTAGACTCGCATTGCCCAAAGCCTCATCCAACCTGGTCTTGAACACTTTCAGGGATGGGGCATTTATAACTTCTCTGGGCAACGTGTTCCAGTATAGGAAGCATTCACCACCCTCACAGTAAGAGTTTTTTCCTCATCTTTAACCTTAGTTTATCCTCTTCAGTTTAATGCCATTCCCCCTTTTCTGTTTCCTACACGCCCTTGTAAAAATCCCCTCTACCAGTTTTGCTGTTTTCCCCTTTAGTAGCTTTGCCTGAGTGGAGGCATAGGCCACTGCTGCAGTATATGGTGCAGACCCCCAGCTGGAACTGCATCCTGAATGATTTCTGAATGCATTTGAATGATTTTGATTCATCTGAATGATTCCAGAAGAGAACCATAAAAGAAATTAAGACACAGGTAGTAATACACGTTTATCCCCAGCATGGTAACTCCATCAATGCTTTTACCAGGGTGTCCATTTTTCTGTTCTAGGTCTATAGTTTCAGTATTACATACCTGTGCACCCGAGGATCAGACTTCTGAGAAGAATGATAAATTCTGAAGAAGTTATGAGAAAGCACATCAAACACAGCTGTGCAAGACAGAACTGCAGACAGAAGTAAAATCGTTGAGGTGTGCATAATGGGTAAGTATCCAAGATCAAGAACAGTGATGTGAAAATGTATAAAACTATCCCAAAAGAAAAGGAAAAAAAAAACAAACCACCAGGGAATCAGCAGCTTGGCAACACTGAGCACCAGGTCATTTGAGAGAGCGTAACCCTTCCCCACCTTACCGGCAAGTGTCTAGTTAACTCCTAAAAAGTCTTACTGGAGGTGACAATATTAAAGTCAGCTTTACAGCTTATTAGTCACAGCTGTTTAATGTGTAGGTGTGTCCAGTAGATACTGCCTTTTATTTCTGAGTTTAACCTACTCAGGCATGGCAAAACTTGACCAAGCTTGGTGCCCCAGAGAGGCACCGAGGCACCACTTCATTAACAGATTTTGAAATTCATATTAAATATCTGTTAATTCGACCTTATTAAAAGTGTTTTATCAAAAATAATTATTGAGTATTATTATCTTGTGTTCTCAACAGCTTCCCAAAAGAACACGACTTTTTGACAAGTCCATGGTAGCACAAGAAGCAATTTGGTATAAGCCTTTTTCTTTCTTGTCCTCCTTGGTTCCTCTGCTGAAAGAAAAAGGGAAAACCAAATTCATTAAAAATACCAGGGAGATCATGGGGAGAGAAACACACATATGTCTGCGTTCAAGCTGGCTGCTACAGGCTAGCAACAGAATGGAAGCCAGAAAGCCACATTAGCAAGGTGCTAGGTCAAAGCCAACACGCTCTTCAGGGAAACATATAATCACAAGCATCTGCAGGACTAAAAATATAAATATTGTGAAAACTCTCACCAGAATTAGATGATGTAAATGGTTCATTGCTTCCGTTGACTGAATATGACTAAATGATTTCTGTGTGCAAGTCAGACTCTGAAAGATGAGGGAATTCAGAGGAGAGAATTCAGAGGTCTGATGGCTTACTTTACGTGCCAGTTAAATGCAAGTAATGAACCTCACAAACTGATCCACAATATGTCCAGAAGCAAAGAAGCAACAAATCATGTTGATTTCAGCCAGTACAGTATGTTGTTAAGCCACCCATCTTTAGTTCAATTTCCCTCAAATTTGCAGTATTATTTGTATATAAGTTATCATGCAGAGAAGTGAAAAGTAATTCAGACTCCAGCAGGAATCTTAACCTAAGTCTCAGAAGCCTCAGCTGTGTCTGTGCTTGAAGTTAGGCAAGATAAATATAACTTATCTTTGACATATATTGAAGATTACATACAAACATGCACATGAACTCATTAGTTTTATTTCTGATCTTTAAACTGGAATGCAATCATTGCATATTTAGGTGGTGCTTTGGTTTTTTTTTTGTTTGTTTGTTTGTTTGCTTTGCTTTTTTTTCTGTTTAATAAAGGGGTAAGGGAAGATTCTTTCATTAGTAGTTTTTCACTAACCTGAGTTTAATACGTGTCAGAACTTAAAACAGTCTTTTTGGCATTCCTAAATTTTCCATATCCATGAGCGAACATCTTAATCTCCCACTGATTTTTTTTTTTTTTTTTTTTTTATTTTAAAGCAAAAAGAAAATCAGCCACTTGGTTTGATCCAATTACTTCTCAGATGGGATTAAATCACATGCACAGTTTAAACATCACTGAAGTCAGAATGACCTTAGAATTATCTTGTCAAAATTATTGGTATCGAAACAGCTTAACCTTAATAGTAGTTGTTATTCCCAAAGAAAATGCATTTGGATCACTTGAGCTAATTTGTTATAAAAGTTACTATATTACATCAAAGCGGGTAACAAAACCACTGTGCTGAATGTGCACCATGGGAAACTCGTTACTCATTTTAAAACAATTAAATGCAATTACTAAACCATATAGTGATAGCTTTCAGGTAATATTTTTAATCTAAACAAAAGGTCATTCATTAAAATATTGTGTTGAATTCTGTTATTTCAGGTGAAGGTTCAGAACAGCTGAGGAGAAAGGACAAACTGCCCTCCATATGGTAAAAGCACTCCAAATCACAAATAATTAGGTGAACAAAGAGGAGAGTTTAAAACACAATTCAATCATTATGTCACAATCAACTGGAAAATTCATAGTAACAGCCCAGTTGGCTTCAATATACTTCAGGAAGACTCATAGGTTTTGTGCCATCATTTTCATGGCAAATGTTCAACACTGTTTCAGTAGCGTATGCTACACAGACTTAAGGCTGTCCCACGCCACAAAAAAAAAAAATCAGTCAATACTTCCAACAAAAGTCCTATAAAACTCAACACAGAAAATATACCAGAAGTAGGATTCAGATGCTTCACTATAGGTTTTTATACTATTTGAGGTAACCTAAAGTATCCTACAGATCTTTAGCTGCAAGTTCCTGGCAAGGTAGTTCCTATATCATGTTTGCTAGCTCCATATTCTGAAAAGCACAAGGGTGCATTAACATACATGAATACATGTATTTGGCCAGCAACATTTCTCCCTATATTCCTGAGGTGTAACTTAGAGTAAAGCAATGCAATTGGACTTTGATTTCTTCGGGTTTTTTTTTTTTGGTTTAGTTGTTTGCTTTGGATATCTTTTGGTTTGGATTTTTTTAAAGGGGGTTTTGCAGACTGCAATACATCTCACCTATTTGATATACCTGAAGTAGAAGAAAATATTTTTCCAGATGTGTTTCTTTCTCTACAAAGGAAGGTTAAGCTATGTACCTCAGAGGAGTCTAATAGGTACAAAGTAGTGACCAAAGGAAAGTGTTCAGCCTCTGCAATTTTTAAGCTCTCCTAGAATTTGCTATGTGCATTTCATAGCCCTGGGTGTTTAGCTTATGAGGGAGACTGTCAACATTTCTGTGCATGCCAGTGAGGAGCTCAAATCTGAACCAAAGTGTTCAGATACGTTGCTCCTCTACACAGTAATCTTAAGAAACTTGTACCAGTGGACATTCTTAGAGCACAACTTATCAACTAATCTCCACGTATGTGAACTGACAGGAGCTCTCTTTTAAATGTAGCCAGAAGAAACTCATACATATTAGCCCCATTCTGTTGGTGACTTGCTCAGGGTTTGGTAATCTGAGAACATTGATGATGGGATACCATGACTTTCTGACAGAGAGAGAATACAAACCTATAAACCCTTCCTAATCGAATAATGTTGGAGTTGCCAAAATGACATGGAGGTCTCTCTCCTTCTGCGTAAGTTCTATTTCAACCGAAAGAAAAAAACAACAAAACACCTCAAAAAACCTCCACCAAAGCCACACCCCAATGTTTCAAGGTTTTTTGACTCAGGAGAAGGAAAGCAAAAGGTTGACTGTGGTCAGATGTTTGTAGCACATAACAGTAAGAAGTCTTCTTCAAATGATTCTTTAAAGTTACTAACTTTTTACAAATGGAAGATTTTCAAAGGAAAAAGAAAAGATTTCCCTCTTCCCAGTGCTTTAGAATTATTTCTAGCCCAGGGCTGAATTGTAGTTATTACCAATTTTTTTTAATAATATAAAAAATACAGTGTTAGAAGGTACATGAAGATACTCAGTTGTTCACTCCTTGCAAGAAGATCTAAAGATGTATTTGTAGATGACCCCTCTTTCTGTTTGCCTTATTCTTGACCATCTCTGAAAAGTGAGATTTTTCAAGCTCCCTAGATACTTTGCTGTAATGCTGAAATCCTCATTCAAAAGTAAATCATTTATATTGCTTTGCCTTTAATAACTAACCTTAATCTGTCCAAAAGTAAAGTATGTTCTTGCCTTATCTCAGTACACAAGAACACTTCATAACTTTTTTTGAAAAGTTGGCATTTTTTCACTCCATTATTTCTGCATTTTTTACTACTTTTCCCCTTTTGTATCTCCTGCCCAAGAAGATAAATTCCATCATCAATTCACCACGAATGAGGCATTCTAAACTTCTGAGGATTCTTTTATTCTTAGGACTCAACAATTTACTAGGAAGGATTTCATTTCTTTGTAATTAGCATACTATATCTGCTAACCAACGTGCTCAAATATGTAAGCCCACATCTCAGAGTAAGACCTGAACGTGACAAATTTTATCAACAGGTGAAGTACTTATTCGTGTAGATGTTTTGTGAGTGACTGCATGGAATATTTCAGAAATAAATATTCTGATACGACTTAGTTGAAAATCCGTTAAAATGCATATTTATCAAATCCTGTAACTACACAGTATCTTGCTCTCTCTTGTTTTTCCTTTTAAGTTTGACAAAGGGATTTGAAAACTACAAAAAACATGATAGTGCAAGGCACCCACTTTATGCAGCCATGAGTAAATAGCTCAGGAGATAGTAAATGGTCAGGAGACAGTAAATATATTCATACACATGTACATTATGATTCAGAGACCCCACTGATAAACTCTTGTCTAACAAAAAATGACATTTCAGGCACTCTTAAAGTTTGATAAGCCTTAGCAAAAACTCCTAAGTAAGCACTATAGGATGATTTTCAGTGCATCTTCTATATATTCCAGGTATGTAATACACATAACAGCAATGGTTATTGATTGCACAAGCTCATTTTTGTAAACAATCATTATGTTTTGCTTGTTTGGCCAGCTCAAGGGAGTAAGATTCGGTCTTGCTATGTATTCAAAACTGATGACTCTTAAATAGAAACAGCCCTAACTCAGAGACAGAACTTCATGCAGCTGTATAAGCATAGAAGGCTAGTGCTGGGTGAGAAGTTCAACTGTCTATCTGTCCTGCACCCAGCTGTCAGTCTAGGACTTGGTCCACGATATGCCCAGTGGACCTGCAGAAATGTCATGGACAGGCCAAAACATCTCAGATGTTACTGGGGGCCTATGTTTAAGCAACTGAATCAAAGTCCTAAATTACAGAAGGGAAGTCATGCGCATATGGGTCCAAGAAGTCATTTAAAAGATAAAGAGGAGAGAGAATGTGAAGAATCATGGCTGGTTTCAGATCCAGATTCAGACACTCTTTAGCACTTACAATGCAGATATCTAAATGTGAGCTATGTTACTAAGCTCAAACAACAACAATGAAGATCTTGTTCCTAGAGTTAATGAAAGTTGTGGAAAGCTGAATATTCCAGTTAACCAGAAGAGGTAAGTATGATCCGTTGAGTAACTCCAGGCTCCACTAAACAGGAGCAAGGCTAACTTAATGACTGCAGATATTTACTGCTGGTTTTTCAGAAGTTAAGAGTATCAGAGACAGCTGCATAAGGATGTCAGGCAACCTGGCAAGCAGAGGGCAGGTGGTCATCTTGATGTCTCTTTAATGAAGTCAGTGCATGATTGGTTTTAGACAACTAAATCCTGGTTTCTAGTTCACATGTAGATCTCTGCATTTAGGTGCCTGCAGTCTAGGTATTCAAGATCTTTTGTCAGCCAAAATTATAACAGATATCAATTGACTATGTAGTTTAAACAAATAAATCTTAAATAAATGCTTCCAAAAAAAAGTGCAAAGGCAGATATATGAAAACTATAAAACACCATCTCACTTGTTCTGGATTTCCTTTCTTAATTCTATCTGACAATCCACAAAGATTCCTTGCTTTTATCGCAACATGCTCTAATATAGAGTGAGCATCCATTTTACTGTGGTTATTAATGAGCTGAATTATTATTTGGCTTATATAACTGATGTAAATATATGTAACTACTGCAACACTAAAAAATTATGTTAGTTCTTCTTTCTTTTTTTTTTTTTTTTCCTATCAACAGTTACACAAATTAGCAAGTAAGGCAATTAGAGCATGGCATCTGTAAATCGTTTTCGACTGTTAACTTCCAGTAAATGAGACACAGCAATGCTGCACAGTTTTATCCTTACCAATAAGATTCAGCAGTATTAAAGCGGCTGATGGACAGATAACAGCATAAATGCTGACAGATTAGACTCTCATGTATACCAGAAGAAAGGTGAATGTCACAAGTATTTAACACTTTTTCAAATTAAAGTCCTTGCCAACTCCCTATCACTTTATATAATAAATTGCCTTGTTTTACATTAAGAGGAAAGACAAATAGTTTTATTTCACATGCACAGATAAAAGCTGAATAAATGTATTTTTATTCCATAATCAATATGCTTCCGAATACTTCTGGTTGATATTTGTTCAGAGAGTTATTTGAATCTTGTATTACTGATTCGAGACCAGTAACATCTCACCATCTTTGCATACCAGCCAACAGCACAATGCATGAGCAAGTTTCATCACTTCAGCATGAGGAACTCTCATTTAAGGTTCTCTCTTGTAGCCTTTGACACTCACAATTAATTTTATAAAATGCTGAGATAAGACTTAATTTTTAGTTGTAGAAGTAATTGAATGCTTTCATGTATTTGATGCATTTATATAAATACCTACATAACACTGCAGAGAAGAAAACTGTTTCAACCAGTTCACTAGTCAGAGTGGAGAAAAAAAAGCATGGAGTTTCTAGTTTTTTGTGGTCTTGTTTTATAATCTTGGGCACATCTCTTAAGACAGGATTCTCAAGCTGCTGTGGAGCTCTCACAGCAAAGCAAATCCTGCTGAGACCACAGGTGTCCCTGGTTTTTATATATATTCCCAAGGATAAGTGTATCACTTCCTCATGCTGAAATCACTGCCAGTGATACTGATATTTAGGTGTCGGAAGATTTCATGAAGAGATTTAACTTAATATTTACCTGTTCTTAATGCATATTACCTTACCTAGCTCCAGATACTTCTGGTGTAAGTATGTAGACAAAAAACTATAGCAAAACTAGTCTCTAGAGGTAAAGTTTATAGTCAACACACTCCCTGAATGCATGTGCTTAGTATAATTCTTGACAGGCTGCGGTGTCTGAAATATTTATATGAGCCAAGCAGCTACTACACGGAACCTAAGGGAGATCCAAAGCCTATAAAACAACAGATGGAGGCCAGGGCATCTCAGGTGATATAAAATGCCCAAATGTAGGCAACTGGATTGGGTCCAGAGAAAAGTGGGAAAGTTAAGGCATGGCAATGGTTTACTGTAGAGCTATCCCTGAACTGAGAAGAAGGTGATGAAGGTATTTGCGCAAATCTCAATAGCTCAAGCCATAGTTAAACAGTAGTTCAAGATGATACTCGCATTGCAACAATTGCTACTAATGTGAATATTATTAATGTGAATTTTAAAAAATTAAATATAAATTAAATGTTACAAATTTAGCACAGATAAGAACAGCTATGCAGCTAAAGCAATACAGTGCTCAGGATGTTCTTACAGCCAAAGTACCTCTTTCTATCCCCTTTTGAGGAAGGTCTGTGGGCCATGAAACCTTCTGTTGCCCTGCTGCCACTATACGATGTCCTGAAAAGCAAGTCATCTCAGAAACCACTAAAGCTGTAAGATGCTTAAGACTGTGCATAGTAATTGCATGCTTCATTCTGAAGTATCAGGCTTTTTTACTCAAGATTTTCAGCGACACCTTCCCCAAATAACTCAATTACCACAGTCATGCTGGCCTTTGCAGAAAAAAAAGCAAAGAAACAAGATGCAACGGAAACCAACAAACCTCTGATACTTCCAATAAAAGAGGCTGAGAGAAATAAAGGAACACTCACACTAACGTGAGCCAGGTAGTCTCTGAGAGTGTGTAGTTCCTGGAGATGGCTGCTCTCCAGGAAGACAGACTGCTTTACTCAGAATAACAAAATTTTCAGGATACAATGGCTTACTGGAGTCATTTTGGAAACAGCAGCTGTAGCACAAAGGCTAAAAAATATACAGCAACCTCTCAGCTTCTAAATACATTGTGTGCTTCAAGAGAAAACCGTCGTACACAGAAAATTGTACATAAACCAAACAAAACAGATTCAAAGAACTTAGAGCTGCAAAACTGTCATTCTCTGAATATCCCATGAAAATATCACTTAAAATAATACAGTCTACTGTAGTCAGTGCTTTCCTTTTGGAACAGTGTATTTGTCATCAGTTATAGCCTGCTATTTTATATTCCAAAACCATCCTTTCCTGTAATAGGTAACGTGTTGACTATCAAACAGAAGGAATAGAATTACAAAAGAATATAATTGATTATAAAAATACTGTAAATACATCATAGCTTTACTAGCAGATATTGTTTAGTAAACAGTATAAGCAATTGCAGCGCCAAATCTGGTAGCCTCCTCTTCTTCATAAAAAATGCCCTGTATTAAACAAAGTTCTACATGGATAATTATACTAAATATTATGACAAATTTTAAGACTTGAAAAATCACACTTGTCTTTGCTTCATACAGAGTACTTCACCCAGCATAGGATGTTAAGCTATCTATGACCAATGTCTACCTGGCATTACAGTATTAAATTTCATTCAGGAATTTGTTTCAATTAAATTAGCTGCTTTACATAGCAATATAAAAATTTAGGTAGGTAATGTATCCTAGGAGCCTGAATTCTTCACCTGATCAAAGAAAGGTTGCTCCAGAGGGGAAGACAAACCATTACTTTTAAGCAAGTATCTTAACGGCGCAAGAAGCTGTTACATGTACGGGACCAACTTTTGCCATTTTTAGTCAGAAGTCCATGCAACCTTATATTAAATTTCAAATATCTGAGTAATGACCTCTTCTACCCATGATATCAAAATATTCCCACCTCTATTGCCCTGCTGTCTTCAATTCCAAGCAGCTTGTGCAGAAGACAAATAAGCTTTCCAGATGAGCTACCGAAAATGTTGCACACACTAAGCTCGTATTACATAAGCAGTAAAAAGGTCCCAGAAAGAAAAGTCAGTGAAAAAAAAAGTGTTCCAATTCGTCTTGTAGAACTATGTATGTCTGTGCACCAGATTTTCAGCTAAATTAGTGCTGAAATGCTGAAATAAACTGAAGTCAAATCACAATTATAAAACATGAGACAATCTAGTAACTACTCTGCATAACAACTCTTTATACCAGTAGACGTTTTTCACTTGTATTTTACCTCTGATCATAAATAAAAAAAGAATTTAAAGTTTGCCAGGCAACTTACAGCAATTAGCATGATTAGATCCAGATGGATGCACACACCAAGAAAATCTTTCTTATCAAAACTGACAAAAGATTCCAACACTAAAGCCCAGAATTTTCAAGTATCAGCATTTACTCAAATTCATGCATCTCCAGATGTTTTACATCTGGTCTCTGCAGAAGACATTAGGGTAACAGAAAATGTAAGCACTACTATGTGCTCTGAATGAGAAAATTAGAGCTCTGGAATGGTAGGGAAAATAAGATCTGTCTCATTCTTTCTGTATACGTCTGCATGTACACATGCATATGCGTATGCATTCACATGCATATACATATATAGACGTATACATTCACATATACAAAAATACATGCATATGGATGTGTATCACTTTTAACTTTCATAGTACATGGAAATAACTAGCTTCTATAGTGAATAATTACATCATAATAATTTATGTAAACTGTTTGCTAGATCCAGATCCATGTTCACATTGAATTTTAAAGATGCTGAAACCACAGATTCTGCCAATATCACATCATCAATTCATGCTCAATGCATTTAATTTGAGTATCAGATTTGGAATTCAGAGAGGAATATTTACAAAGCCACAACATCAGTTATTTTCTGGAAGAAAATTTAAAACCCCTACCTGAGATCTGACCTTCAATGAACACAGTCAGGTCCCAAACTCCACAATCTTGTGATCACTGCAGCCAAGGCCATTTCCAACTGAGATATTACAAAGCAAGTTTTCTTGGTTCCAGCAGTACCTCATTCCTGGTGGCACATCCATCATTTGTGTGAGGAAACAGTCCTTTACACATTCTAGGACCATGACAGATGGTGCTACCTGCTCCAACAAATGTCTGGGTATTTTAAGTCACCTAAAAAAAAAAAAAAAAAAAAAAGGTTCTGTTGACCCAAAGCTTGTTTAAGTGACAAACACTGCTTCACTGACATTACCATATAGTTTGGAGATTGACAGATTCCTACCTCAAGATTCCCTTTGGAATCTTGATCCAGAGCATTTGATAAGGTTTCCACAATCACTGTAGTTAACTTCTATGCATTAAAGATTCTCCTCAGAGCACTACTTTTCTTCCCTGCCCATCTAAACAAAAACATCTATAGTCATCCATTGTGATTCTCCAGTCACGTGAGTGTCCCTGGCATGTTTCAGCTATTCCTATTGATGTTGCTAACTTTCTGACTGGGCATGGAGCATCAGGCCCTCCTGTTTGTTCCACAGACTACTTGCATTGGTAAACATACAGCTGAGGTTGCTGGACTTTTGGTTCTGATCTTGGGAAGCAGCTAAGGAACATTTGCCACTGCTCTAGTTGGCCTGGCTTATTCCCCACTTGATTGCAGTGGGGTGAGCACTGCAACTTTGGACCCAGCCCGCTGAGTCATTCAGTTTAAAGCCTGCCTCACCAAGTTTGTAACAGTTCCATCACAGTTTTATAGACTTATTTCTGTCTATAGGAAATTTGGGATACAGTCAGGATATAATTTTATTTTTTTTTAATTGCAAAGTTGCTAGGAACATTGAAATAGCAAGAAATGTCTAAAAAAAAAAAAAAACCAAACACATACTCAACAAGTAGCAAGTTCGGTGCATGGTAAGCAGAGAATTTTCCTGTTGTGGAAGTCAGATACATCCCTGCTTTATTTCTCTTTGTCATGGGTTCAGCAGTAGAAGTCACTTTTCTCCTTCTTGGTAGCTGGTGCAGCACTGCGGTTTTGTTTTTGGGGATGGGAATTGCTCTGATAACACCAGTGTTTTCAGTTACTGCTTGGCAATGTTTTGGTCTGACCAAGGACTTCCTGAGCCTCATGCTCTGCCAGGGAGGAGGGGAAGCCGGGATAAAGCAGAGACAGGACGGCTGACCCAAACTGACCAAAGAGGTATTCCATACCACAGTATGTCATGCCCAGGATGTAAAAATGGGGGGGAGAGACCTGGAAGGGTGGGGATTCACTGAGTGGTCCGGCCGAGTATTTGGTATTCTTTCGTTGTGTTTCCCTGGTCTGGAATGGGTTGCCCAGGGAAGTTGTGAATGCTCCATCGCTGGCGGTGTTCAAGGCCGAGTTGGACATAGCCTTGGGAGGCATGGTTTAGTGGGAGGTGTCCCTGCCCATGGCAGGGGGGTTGGAAATAGATGATCTTAAGGTCTTTTCCAATCCTAACTATTCTATGATTCTATGATTATTGGTGGTAGCAGTAGTGATTTGTGTCACACCTTAGTTACTAAACTGTTCTTATCTCAACCTGTGGGAGTTGCATTCTTTTGATTCTCCTTTCCATCCCTCTGAGAGTGAGGGGAAGAAAGAGGGGGGGAGTGAGTGGGCTGCATGATTTATGGCTTAAATCACACCACTCGTGTTTTGCAATTGCTCCATTTTTTGTGCTTTACATACACCATGTCATGGGTTCAGCAGTAGCAGTCACTTTTCTCCTTAGTAGCTGGTGCAGTGCGGTGTTTTTTACTTTCAGCCTGAGAACAATGCTGACAACACCGATGTTTTCATCCTCCCCATCCCTCCGGGAGCAGCAGGGATGAAAGCGGGGAGTGAGAGAGCATAGTACTGAGTTACCAGCTGGGCTGAAATCATGACTCACCAATATTAGGAAGTACAGGAAGAAGGGCACCTGTTGCACTCTTCTGTACCTGAAGAGGCAAGCTGATGGGCAGGCAGAGAAAAAGCTTGACACACAAATTCTTTTTCAACATGCTAAACAGAGCAGAAAAAAAAAAAATGCAGTAAAAATGCTAAAGAAAGGATTGTTTCAGCTTTCCTTCTGTGTGGTCCAAAGAAAGCAGAAACAAAGGCTGAATCACAACTACCAGATCATTTTAATACTGACATTTCCCCCTGGCATTTCATTGCTCAATATATATTATATTATACATATATTAATTATATATTATTACATATATTATAAACTGATCAACATGCCATTGAGAACAATGCCAGATCCAGAATGCAAAATGCAATTTAAAGTTAAGTTCCTTTGAAGACAATTCATCATTTATAGAATCATAGAATAGTTAGGGTTGGAAAGGACTTTAAAATCATAAAATTCTACCCCCCCTGCCATGGGCAGGCACACCTCACACTAAACCATGTCACCCAAGGCTTTGTCCAACTTGGCCTTGAACACCGCCAGTGATGGAGCATTCACAACGTCTCTGGGCAACCCATTCCAGTGCCTCACCACCCTTACATAAAGAACTTCCTCCTTATATCCAATCTAAACTTTCCCTGTTTAAGTTAGAACTCATTACCCCTTGTCCTCTCAGTACAGTCCCTCATGAAGAGTCCCTCCCCAACATCCTTACAAGCCCCTTTCAGGTACTGGAAGGGTGTTACATATTTTTACTATTTGAAGAAATTTGTCTATTATGCATTTTTCTACAGCTTGAAGATATGGTGTATTTCTGTATTAAAGAGTCAGTATGCAACTTTATGCCCTAAAGAATGGCAATTAGATTGGTTAGATAAAACCCAGTTCTGATCAATGATGATATACATTTTTTCTTCTTTTTTGTACCTGATATCACAAAAGGTAACTAAGAAATCTCCTGTAGACTGAACATGTGTCTTTTGGAAAGGAGAAGTTAAGATGTATGGGAAGATATTTCTTTAAAATAGGTCTCAACTTTGTAACAAAAAAAACAAACAAAAATAAAACCCCAAACAAAACAAAGAAACCCAAAAATGAAACAAACAAAACCCCATCAAACAGAACAAAAACTGAGACATAGTCCTAGTTCCAATAAAATATGTTCAGTAAGATTAAGTTGTGACTGTGAAAGGACTTTTCAGAATAGTTAAGTGGAAAGCAGTGTCAGTATTTAGGCAGGTAGACCTTAGAAATAAAACTTCCCTCAATATCTTAAAACATATGTTGATACCTATAACCTCCACTGGCATATCCAAGCAGTACCATCTTCAGCTGTTAGTACCTCATTACCCACATCACCAGAAATTTTCTGGTATGGATTGGAGTTCTGACAACTACAGCATGGATCAATAATGCTAAAATAATGTTAAGCAGAATTTAGTTTGTACAGAATCTGTCATTAGTTCCAACAGTATCAGTTATGTGTGACCTTCTGATTTTCTAAATCAAAGGTCCATAATACCTCATATACTAGGACTATCCATAATGTATTTTCAAATTGTATCAAACCCTCCAAACATAAACTTGAACTAGAATCACTAATTTGCCCTTCTTGCACTCTTCTAACAGATAACATGGTGTTGTGCTTTAAGCCCAGCCAGAAACTCCCCATATTCCATACCATTAATGTCAAGCTCAGATCCCACATTTTTCAATATACAATCACTTTTGTCTCATTACACATACATATCTACATACACACAAACAGAGAGATATAATTCCTTAGTCCATGGACCAATCCCTATAAAGCTGCGGAATTCTTCTGGTCCATGATGTCAGGATCCATCTCTTGTAACAGCCTTTCAGAGCAGGAGAGACAGTATGAAGTGTTGGATTTTTGCCTACTGATGACACCACAGAACTTGCCTGGTCACTGATGAGCTTGTCTGGTTTTGTCAAAGTTCATTCTTTGTTGGAATGATGGATGGAGCAAAGTCAAGGCCAGTCGCTGGTGATCTGACGACATCTAGTTGGTGGGCTATGAAAGTGCTACATAGCAGGCAACAACATACAATTGAGTTCATTGGATGTTTTCCCTAAAATCAAATACTAAACTGTTCTTATCTCAACCTGTGGGAGTTGCATTCTTTCGATTCTCCTCCCCATCTCCCCCGGGAACACAGGGAAGAAAGAGGGGGGAGTGAGTGAGCAGAACTGTTGAGGGCCTTAAACCATGACAGGCCCAGATGTCTATAAGGTTATTCCAGAAATGAGTCCATTGTCTGACTCAATTCTCTCTGGGGTGCTGTGTCACCACAAGATTTGTTTTCCAAGGCCAGGAGGGTGTTCTGGGCAGTGGCATGGGGCAGTGGCATGTTTCCAGCCATCTGGTGCTTGCTTCTACCGCAGTAAGCACGTGGCACTTGCCTTGGTGGGTTGGTGGGAGTCTGGTGTAATCAACCTAAAAACATGGGTGTTATCAGCACTCTTCCCAGGCTGACAGTTAAAACCACAGCACTGCGCCAGCTACTAAGAAGGAGAAAAATGACTGCTACTGCTGAACCCAGGACACATAGACTACCTACTTTTCTCTACTCTATTACATTCTATTCTCCCCAAAACAAAGACTTCATTTTTCATGCCTTAATCTTCCTCCATAACTCTGAGCTCTAACTGTAGATGTGGATACTCAGTATGAGGCCAAGTAACAGCAGCAGCTGATTTTATCAATACCTACCAGATGGAATGAGTCCAGTTCATTACAGAAATATTATGTAAAACCTACCTTTAAAAATACAAACACACACAGGTCTCTGGCTTGTTTGATTTTCCCAATGCTGGTGATTTCATTTAATGCAATTTTATGAACTTGTTTGGCAAATTTGAGTGTGACTTTTGTTGGGTTTTTCTGAAATAAACAGATTGCCATGGTGGAAAAAAAGAAAACCATCACCAAAAAAATAACACACATCACTGTGCAAACAGATCGACACAGTAAGAAGAAAGAAAATCCAGGTGTCAGGTGTTTTCAGTTCCTTGCTACACTGAAAACCGCTGTTCATGGCAGCAACATGGGAACTAATCATTCAGCCCTCTGAAATCCCAGTACGTGCTTTTTCTCCAATTAAGATTTTCTTTTCCAGTTTTCATACAGATAAGGCAGACAGACAAACTATTTTATGCTTGCGCATATATACAGATGCATCGGGGATACTCATAAGCCCTTAATGCTGTTTCAAGATAAGTGGAGATTTAGGTGCTTAAATCCTGACCCAAACGGACCTTACATAGCTTGGGTTCAGGTGAATATTTAAAAGTATTCTTCTCCTCCTCCCTCCCCAAGTGTTTTCAACTTCATTATTTCTAGTGAAGTCTGTAAGCACTGACTCCTGCTAGATCTGCATCCTAAGAACAGCAATATATCTGTATTAAAAGAAGCATTTATGTAATTTTTAATTTTGTAACTGTCACAATACACATTTCAAGAAGATACTATTAAAACCTAAAATTTCAGTTTAGTAGTGATTGCCTAAAGTATTTTCCATTTCTGACATTTACCTACATACTACTTCAGTTACCATAGATCAACCTAATTTGAATAAATCATGTGAGATTTAGATCACTCTGCACCAGCAGTAGGAGAAATACTATTTAATGCCTAATGAGTCATTTCCTTTGTTTCTTTTTCAGCTGAGAAAAATAATGATACAAATCAACATAGGAACACCAAACTGCAAGGTAAACCCCAAACCAATTACTTTGGAAAACATTGTATCTTTCCCTCAGTCCATGCCAGGAAAATAATATTTCTTTAGGACTATTTGATCCCCACATTCATCTTAATCCCAGAATGAAATGAGCAGTTGAGAGCTTGAAGCTTTACGGGGCAAGAAATATTCTGAATTATGTGCTGACAAACTCTGAAGTATCTTTGCTCTGACACTGTGGACTACATGCTCTGATATTCACTGTTACACAAAGAACAGCCAGTCAGGTTTATGTGCACTATTCACTGCTATGCAAAGCATGATGAGACAGGCTTACATGCACATAAATGTATTCACAAGGCCCATGGCTGATGACTTACTTACACTGACAAATAGTCAAAGTGTGCTAGAAGGAAAAGGAATGGGAAAAAAAAAAAAATAAAAAGGAGAGAGGAAATAAAACGTTTCCTTAATGGACATCTGGAAAAGGAAGCAACACATGTCCCTGCGTGATTCTACACCCAGATACTCATTTTCTGGTAACTCATCAAGTGTTATCTATCAAGATTTTCCTTGCTCACAACTCTCATCATTCATCACTATGCTACTGACTGGTGCACGCTTGACCAATGCAGTTGAACACATTAACTGGATGTTATATTTTGTGCACATATGTATCACTGAATAATATTTATTGGATGTCTTATATACTGATGTTTTCAACTACTTTTCTCCAGCACAAATTAACAAATTTAAAGTTGCAAAGTAAGGTGTGAAACAGGAAGGGCGATTCTCATGTCAGTGGTGATTGTTTCCCTATAGAAATCCAACAAAACAGACACAGCAGTGATCTGTAACAGAGTTGAAGGTTGCAGGTACAAGGCAGTGAGGGCAAGAGCATTTGGAGAATCAGAGGTAGTGACACTGAGACTACAGCCTTTTAGGATGTAAATAAAAAGTCACAAAGTTGCAAGTGCAAGGAAGCCTGCAAAGCAAAAGCAATAAATGCAGAGCTATGTAAATTAAAAGCAATATACATAATCAACCAAAAACTGATTAAAGTCATCCCAGAAAATGGTAAAATATTAACTCCAATTGAAACAAAGGAAAATGGCAAGTAAATGGCAGTTATTAGCAAGGAAAAAAAAATCTAAGCCTGTTCTAATTAGTAGAAAAAAAAAGTGTACATGTAATTCTTTTCCAAGGGATCCCAAAAGCATTAATGTTAAGCAGCAGTCAACGATAATGGGAGTTATCTACAAACTTTAACCAGCTTCAAGTTTCTACATGCAAGTTGTGTGTTCTAATATCCCTTCTCTTTTAACAAGAAATAGATGGGGTTTAGAGTACAATTGATTTGAACTATTTTAGATTCCTACTTTAATATGAACTCTATCATACTGTTCTTGTACTTTCAGCAGTGATGCAGTATATTATAAATAAAGAATATCTGAATTCTGTGTACTTGAGTTTAGATCCATTTTTCCCTGAATAACCCAATGTGAGTTTCAGACTGGCATCTTTATGAAACTGCCACAGTCTGCTTCTGCACCTTCACAATCTTTAGTGCTCTTTTGAAAATCCTACCATAAGCCTTCCTATAAACAGTCATAACCTTCAGTTCCAGTACTACTATTACCATTAAGTCCTCTTCACTGCCTCTCCACTTCATCAAGGAGCGGTTCCTGGCAGAAAGATTGCTTGTTTACAAGTCCCTCAGAAGTAAATTCTTTTAATAGAAGTATTTTTTTATATGACTCCATTACCCAGTTTCAATACTGATCCTCTAACATGTCGCCTCAGTGAGAATGGCATCAATTGTGAACCCTGATAAAGAATTACACCCAGTAAATCCCAACATTCTTTAATTTGCAAACCTTTTTTTTCTTCTGTAATAACACTGAATAAGGAATTGACTGCAAGTGATATTTACTTGCATTACATGAGATAGAAGCACTATCCCTGGTTCATGTTTGTGCCAAACAGCATTTCAAGTGCCTACTTCCAAGAACATTATGACTACACAGACAACTTGAACATTTAATACTTCCTTGAACCTGGAACCAATTTTAACGCGCGATACTTGCATTTCAACAATTGTAATTGTCAGATCACTTCAAGAGACGCTACTGCTGTTCAGACTTCACAGATGACTCATGCAGATGAATCTTGAAAACATGCAGTGCTTACACCATTGTTTTATGTGACTGTGATTTTCTTTTTTTCTAGAAGCTTCCATGACTATAATACGATGATTTTCATAATCCCAACTTTGAAGAACACATGAACTTGCCTGAATTATCCAGGTTTCACAGATTTTTACACCTACTGTAGAGAAGACAATTTTTTTTGCTGGCTTCTCACCAAGATTCCTGCTGTTAAGGCTTTCCCCAGTGACAGCAAGGAAGACATTTACACAATCAAGATGATTCAAACAGAGCCAAGGAGCAATCACATTCTATCACTTTAAACAGCAGGAAAAAAAAAAAAAGGTAAATTGACCTAGATATTTCAAAGGCATATTAAGGATGTATTAAAGGTCACCTGCTGTGCATTACCAAAGTTAAGAAAAGTGTTCCTGAATAAAAAACACAGCAGAAATAAGCTAGCCTTTTATTATTGCTAACAGGAATCTGTTGGAAGACCATCTGAAGACCGAATGTAACTTTACCAAGAGCAACTATGGAGTTCATGAACCTTAAAACGAAGAAGGCATAGTAAACAAAGAATTGGTGTTCAAGGAGGCAGTCGTAAGTATATTCAGGAAATAGCAGCAGTAATCAAATGGGAGTTAAACGCAAGGTAAAAAAACCAAACAAACAATAAGGAAATATTTAGGGACATCTGCCTTACATAATTTGGAGACAAAGACCAAGACCAAACCACCCAAATGCATCAAAAGTACACATGCAGTAAGATAGCAACTTAGCTACATCAAAATAGAGGAGGGAAAGTTTCAAGCAGTGAAAAGAGATTAAGTAGACTGAGTAAATAAAAATATAGCATAACCATACCAGAAAAGTTAAATGAAAACTTTTCTTCTTTTGGAACTTTATAATAATTACAAATTCAATAAGATTTAAGGTATGTTAGAGAAGCATCAGTTGTCTCTTCCTACTCATATTTCTGATTGAATGCTGAAGTACCTTGTGATGCCATATATCATACTGAGGAAAATGTTACACCTCTTGCAGAAACATCTCTCTGTTTCCAAAAATGTATGCAAAAGATACATGTCTGTATAGCTCTTTATAATGTAAGATTCTCTGTTCTATTTAATTGGTTCCATGTCTACATAAGGATATGCAAACTATGTAAAGATTTAAAAGGTTAAAACATAGGAACAAAAATTGATACTCGATTTTTTTAAGTTCAGCTACTGGAGTATGTGCATGAACAGCTAAATCTGACATTATTGGCAGCAAAGACCACTAGCCTGACTGAACAGGAAGATACTCCCTGAACTCAGGAAAAGAATGTTGTGGTTTGAGGCCCTCAAACAGTTCTGTGCACTCCCCCCTCTTTCTTCCCCAGTCCCATGGAAATGGGAAGGAGAATCAAAAGAATGCAACTCCCACAGGTTGAGATAAGAACAGTTTAGTAACTAAAGTGTAACA
>JASSUY010044322.1:0-12156 GCA_032466535.1 Forpus xanthops
CATCGCGCACCCTCCCCTCATCAGACCAGCGCAGGCGCTCTCTACAATCCAAGCTCTGCGCTGCAGCCTCACCTCTCCTCGGCCCTGTCTGGGTGCCTACGCTGGCAGCCGCCGGGGCAGCCAGAGCAGAGCTCCCACAGCGGCCCAGATCATGAAGTGAGTGCTCACCACTCGTGCTCCCTGGGGCAGGTTTTTACACACTCAGGGCTGTGCCGCTCCTCCTGGCACTGCCTTCTCTGAGTCAGCCCCTCGCGTCCGCTGAGCTGCCGACTCATGGGCAAGTCCTGTCGAGGTCTTGAGGGTCTCTCGGTGCCTGTTACTGCTCCGAGGTGAAGCTCCTGGACGCCGAGCCTCCCCCCGATCAGGCACTGAAGGCGTCCTCTCTCAAGCTAGTGACCTCAGCATACTTGTGAAAGGCCTATGGGGAGAAAACAGTGCCAGCTGACAGCGTCAGTTCAGGAAACACGCAACCTATCCCAGGAATTGTAGTAATTCTTGAATCAGTGCAACCCTAACAGGATCAGTGTCTCTTTAAAACTGTAGATAGGCAGTTAATTGCGCACAGCATTTGGCTTGTCATGACTCATGAGTGACTCATAATTCTCTTGCAGATGCAACTAGCACCAGCGCCGGGAGAGGTGACTGGGGGCAAGAAATAAAGCATCTTGGCGTGGGATCATAGGATTAGTAATGGATTAAAAACTGGGCATCAGGGATTATGAAGGAGCTGTGATATAGGTCCCAGTAGCAGTTAAATATCTGTCTTATACTGACGTTTGTGGAAATTAGGAGTCTACTACAGGGAGTTTGGACTGACATTGATTAGTGCTGTCACCAGAGCCAATGAGACGTTTTGAAGTTAATTTTAAAAGGATTCAAAAAATCTGCTGGCATGACTCCCATACAGTTATTACAATAGCTAGGTGGTAGCGCCCTAGCCTCAGTAAATGACCTAGAGCAGACAGTGTGAAGAGTTAAGGCATGGAGCACTAGGCAATGCAGGATTCTCAGTTACCACTATCATTTGAGTGAGGTGGTGGAACCCAAAAGCAGGGGAGCATCCACCACTTTACTCTGTTTTCTGCACCTAACATAAACATGGCCCAGGGCATCTTCAAAGAGCAATCCAGAAAGCCTGGGAATTAGTCCATGGGGAAAAGAGGTGGTTGAACTCGAACTGATTCCTTTGCTACCATTACAGATAGAAACCCGTATTAAGTGCCTTCATCAGCTTGAGTGCTACATCCAGACACAACTACTTCACAGAGCAGAATTTACATCTTCTAAGAGTCTATATTATCCAGAAAACCTGTAAATTGGATATACCATCCTCATCAACCTCAGAAGATACAAGCATACCCTTCCTCCAAACAGTGTGTTGGCCTCCAGATTGTACATGTGGGAGGGGCAGGGCACCTCCCTCCAATCGAAGCCTAATCAGCCTGGAAGGCAAGCATGATGGGGCCAAGAGATGAATCCCCAAAGAGACCCTAAGTCTCATAGCTAAATTTAGAAGGTGAAGACCTCTGAAGTGATCACATAGCTTGCAGAATCCTCAAATAAAACCAGAAGTTGCCCTATCATCAGGAGCCAGAAACAACTCCAAGCTCGCCACACCGCACAGCACACTTTGTCCCATATCCTGTGTAAGGTGATCATTGTCAGTCAGTATCAAATTCTGGGATGATAGCTTTCACTGTCTGGGGTTTTAAATAAAAACCCTAGGCTTCTAGGTCCCTGAAAGAGGACATACTGAGCAAAACAAAACAAAAAAAAGACCTAACCAAAAACCATGCTCAAGTGCAGATTCCCAGGGAAATATTGATAACAAGCTGTAGGGTCCTTCAGATAAGGTTACCATTGGAGTCTGGGCTTTGGGATGACCCTTTGGCATACGTTTCAAGCCCATTCACCTTTAGATTCAAAATCAAGTAGGCATATGTTCCAAGATATTCTTAAAAGTCATCATTCTTAGTCCTAGAGCTCTTGTTTGCCATGTGTGTTAGCTATTTCAACAGAAAAAAAAAAAAAAAAAAAGGATTTATAAGGAGTCTTTGGTTCTGTCTTGCAAATATAGGTAATTTTTCCAAATTAGGAAGGAAGTAGCTCAAAAAAGAAGTCTAAGGAAACTTGCAGTAATTTTGATGCACCATTAATGCCTGTTAATCTAGCTGCTTACGTAAGACCACATTTCCTTATTAAGAGGCAGCAATAATCGCTCAGGGAAATGGCCGAGATCATGGTAAGGATCAAATAGTACTAAGATAACAACAGGAGTCCATTTCAGAGAAAGACAGTGATGAGGAGGAAGCAATAGTTGTTGAACTCACTGTTCTACAACAAATGTAAGGATGCAGAGGGTTTACTCTCGACGTTGCTGGTCTGCCATTGCCACACCACCAAGTGCTATCATATGGGCACCTGGACCTGTTCAGTTAATGGAGCCATCATGATTACTTTTTAACAGAGCTGCTGGCTGTTTCTTGTCAGCTTGCACACTCAAGCAGCAGCACGTAGCTTGCCTCAGGCACAAATCATGATGATGATGTCATCATCAGTGGGGAGAGAGCAAAATGTCCTTCAACTTCAGAAAATTTCTTGTCAGCTAAATGCAACATTCAAGGCTTTGATTCATGCCAAGCGTTCTGCATGTGCAGCAGTTTTGTATGGTGCTTGATACTCCGTGTCAGAGGCATTTTATTGGAACCCTCTTTTAGGACATGCCAGCTGTGTGATCAAGTGCTCTGAAAAGTTCAGTGATTACACTGCTGCAGGCTTTCAAGGAACTAAGCCATAAGGAATGATTTAAAGCCCAGCTCTCTCTTTGCTGCCAAGTTTTGCCCCTGATGAGATGCAGTCCCTGAGGGCCTGGACTTATATAGTGTTAGTGCGTAAAGCTTTGAAAAATTGATGGTTTATAAAATCCATTTGACTGATAACACTACCCAGTCACCTTCCGAGTTTCCTTGACTGTCCTGCATCTCTCATTCTGATTTAGAATGGATTTTGTTCTTCAGGAGTACACACTAATTCCCAGTGGTGATTGTTACTGATAGTTTACAATAGAGCTCAGCTGTGTTGTTCCTGGGTTTCTAATCAGCTTAGCAGTGACAGAACTGTTGGAGAATTGCACTAAGCTTATTTCATATTCAAAACTAGACAAGCAAAAAACTCCACATAAAATATTTTAATACATTTTACCACAAAAAATGGGGTAAAATAAAAAGAGGTGGCCGTATTTCACTCATGGGGCACATCTGCTAATCCTTGGAATTTATCTGAACCTACTGTGCATGAACAAGTTACCATAAGGGAAGTTTACACTGCAGTAACTATATTGCTGGGAGAACCTCTGAGGATGTTTTCACCCCGCAGCAATGTGAGGTAGCTTAGGCTGTATTCACCAAGGCACAAAACACTTGACACTTAACCACAGTTTAAAGAACAGTTGCTGCAGGGTGGCTAGCACTTTGGAAAGTCACAGCTTCTCTTGTCAGCTAGTAAGTTGCATAGCTGCATTCAAACTATCAGAGAGGTCATCATCTAAGTCATCTCCCCAGGGTTCCTAAATGCTGCAAGTGAAAGTGAGAAAGTGTGTTCGGTTCTAGTTGTGTATTTGTAGTTATCAGAATCAAATCCTTTTTCTGCAGTGCTCGCAGACTTCCTGGTGACCTTTAGCAAATCATTTTGGCTTCTATCCCCACAGCTAATTAGTCCCACACTTCCACTGAATTGATGATTAATCATCTATGAGGATCTGGGATTAATCATTCATTTTCTCAGTTGAGACAGGAAGCAGTAACAGTCCTCTTTACCCTTTTTGTCCATAAAGTCTGTGGTTCTTTTTTGGGTATAGACCACAAAACTTCATTGACAGCAATGTAATATAGCTCTACCTAGCTTTGAAGTAGGTGTTTACGTGGGTTTTTTTGTTCCTCAGAGTGGTAGCTCCTTGTTAGGAAAGCATGCTGTGAAGTTTTATAGAGATAATGGAGTATGTTTTTTTCTCTGATGGCTGTCACTTTGAAACAAAACATTTAAAATTGGCAAAAAAAATGCCAGCAGCTGATTGCCACATTCACACATTTATTTAGATGTTTGCCTAAGAAAGGATATCTACCATTTTTGGTCAGCATGCAATGAGAAATGAAGTTTTTTATGACACTAGTTTTGGATGTTCATGACTAAAATTATGAACTTACATCTCCTGAAATGGAAGGGTAGCTACTCTGAATGACCCTAACTGCATTTTCATCCTAGGCACAGTCACACTTTGGATACCTCAGACCATTTAACATTTGTAAATAAATGAGAAGATTTATGTAAAGCCTGAACTGGTTGCAGGTTTCTTTTTCTGTAATCTCTGTAATGAGCCACAAAACATATCAAGTTGGTTTAATTCATGATAATTATCTATATACGTCTGAGACTCCTTCCAATTGTGTTTCATCTCTTTCTGAAAAGGCACCAACCTTGTATAAAATAAAAGTTCTGTATGGGATGTGAAAGTCCGCACATAGGAGGGAACAGTTTCTTCACAGTTCCTTTCTAGTCCTCTGCTCTGAATGAACCTCATTCTCTTTTTCTTTTTTTGTTTTCTTAGCATTTTTGCATTGAGCACAATCCTCCAGACTGGGGATGCTTCGAAGAGTATCTGTGAATATGCAAGAGATAATGGTTAGGATGTTTATACCTGTCACTTTAGTATTCCCTTTCTGTTAGCAAAGTAAGTGTAAAAATTGTAAAATAGGTATCTAAAACATCTGACCATTGTCAGATATTGCATGTCTTCACAGCACTTGTGTTTCATCACCAAAAGTAAAGGCAACCCTCGGTACTCTGAAGTAGATACCTAGTGTACAAGGTAAGACGACCAACTCCATATCCAACCATCTGCGCTACAGATTAGTGGGTTTTTTTTCCATCATCTCACACTGATTTTGTTACCTCCAAACCCTCTCATGAATTCTACCATTACAGCTTCAGTGGGCATCTGGCTGTTCCTTTCTGGTACTAGCTTTTATGCTGCCCTCAACATCACTGCTTCCTGGGCAGGCTTTGGTTAGCAATGTAGCTGACGAAGAGATGAACACACTATAAGCAATTGCTGCTTTTTTGAGCCCCTTTGCTATGGAGAGATAACCATGCTCTCCAGGTAACTCTCCTTTTACTTTAAAGGCTGAAAAAGCCATATGACAAACCACAGCAGGGAAAATGGCAAATGTTTTTTCTTCTTGTAACTGAAAGGTTCTTGCTGCAGATGCATTCATTTCACTGTGCTGGTATCCTGGTGTGAGATCCTTCAGAAAAGGTTAATTTTCTAGGGGAACATGGCTACTTATTAAGCAAAATTAATAAAAATTTTAATTGACATAAAAATTGAAGACATCTTGAAACACATTATTAGGGCCTCCTATTTTTTTACTGTTGTGTATCCCAGTTAAAGATGTTATCAAGGTGACAAATTATATAATTAATCACTGGCTGAATATCAACTCAAGTGATTAGAAGGGTGAAAACCAGAGGTGTATGTTATGGTGTTATGTGACATAGTTGTACTCTCTTTCAGGTGTTTCTGGTTATAAATCTGTTAGCAGATTTGGCTTGCCTTATCTGACTCCCCTTTTCAAATAGCCTGCTGGCTACACTGGGCTGTTGGATTTGCTGCAGGACTCTTCCTAAAAAGGGTCCTTGACATCATCTGTGGCAGAAACAGCTCAGGTTTGAGCTGTCCTAACACCAGCAGCGCATCTAATGCCACCACAGGTATCATCTTGGAACATCAGAGGAAAGCCAGGTTATGCACAGCTTTATGGGTTGTGTCATCAATGTTGTGTGATATTCTATGATAATAATATGCTGTAGCAACAATGCTTTGCAGAGAATTGGCCTGACAAAAAGATTAATTGCTTAATGCCAGAGCAGTGCGTCCTTCAGTTAAGTAGAACAACCAGGGAGCAGCAATGTGGCTGTGCCACAAGGGAAGGGTGACTACAGGGCAGAGACCCCACAGCCCTGTCCACAGTACCTGAGGGAGGTGAGCTTAACAGACCTTGTGATGGTTGCTGCAATCAGCCAAGAGCCCAGATTACTGGACAAGTCCATGGTGTCAGACAGAGCCTGAGATGAAGCCAGGCAGTTAAGTACTTAGACCATGGCCGTGTCAGTGGGATGCATTGCCAGGCACAGGCATGCCTGCAGTGGAGCCCTGGGAAGGACCAAGGTCAAGAGCATCACCTTAAAAGCCTCACCCAAGCAAAGGGCAGTTGTCTCCAGACTCACTTTGCAAGACTTTCTCACTTTTTCTTCAAGGCTGGTCAGCTGTCTGATATCAAAGCTGACCAGGAGCACAGGCCACCATACTCCTGGAAATGAGACCCTCACATGGGTCCTGCACAGGAGAGAAGGAGAAGCCACAACTCCCCATTTCAGCAGCAACAAAATGT
This sequence comes from Forpus xanthops, assembly GCA_032466535.1. Classification (NCBI taxonomy): domain Eukaryota; kingdom Metazoa; phylum Chordata; class Aves; order Psittaciformes; family Psittacidae; genus Forpus; species Forpus xanthops. Next base: position 6,447 of record JASSUY010044322.1, read on the forward strand.
GAGATGTACTTGGCAGTTGTATTTAATTTCACACCCAGATTTTGATGTTGGCACTAAAATGATGTTAATGGAGGAGCTGTTTTCCAAGTACTGCAGTTACCTCTATCTACCAGAATTAAACAGAAATACTAAATCTAGATTCTTTCAGTATGCAATACTTCATAATGCTTTATTCAGCATCAAAAATACTTATTGGACAGAGGAATCTGGTTTTTTGTCTGAGGAGCACTGGTTATTGCTTTCAATGAGGCTGACAAACTGTAGACTACTTGCAGTAGTTTCTAACTAGCTTGTACTGTTGAGTCAGTAATACAGTCAACTTACTTTTACATGACCCAGTAGCCAATTCATTGAGTTGTTTGCATATATCATCATAACTTACAGAAGCAGCAGTCAAAGCTGTTAATTAAAGACCCCTCTGGGAAAAGGGCATGTGTCCAAGGCTGTGGTTCAATGATGCCTCAAAGTACTGCCATCTTCCCCATCACTTCCCTACACACCACCAGGCAGTTCCCCCCCAGTGGTGCTGGAAGGGCTCTATGTTAGGATATCCCATGAATGCAATAAGGAACTAGATCAAGCTTAATACAAATTCAGAAAGATACATCTTTTCTCATGTCTTCTCCCAGTCCACAAACAAAGCCAGGAGACTGAGCCTCCAGCTGTGGGGAAGGGAGAATGTTAGGGAGAACAGTGTTTGACTTGTGAAGTTCTTCTGAGGAAAACCCGCTAAATCCTTTCTGACCATAGAAATTCTTAGTATCAAGATTTAGCTCAGAAAACCTCTGAGCTAAAGGGACATTAAAAGCTCAAGGATGGAGTTGCCTTCAGGAAATTAATTGCAGTAGAGGAGTTGTTGTGTTGCTTTGGTCGCTTTGTCCATGTAGTCTCCTTTGTAAATTATTAATATTTTAAAGTGCTAATTTATTCTGATATGAGAAGAAGATAAGAGTGAGTTTGGACTTAATTTTGGTTGATAATGTCCTAGGAATATTTCAATGAAAATCAGAGAACTTTGCTATCCTGCTCTATAATTTGAATGGTGTAAATACTGTGGTGCCTGTTTTGAATGGTCTTTTTAAATAAAAATGGGAGGCTGTCCTGAGTATTTGTGACCACTGTGTACTGAAACTTTTATTACTTTTTTTTTCCTGAAATTGATTTAATGAAATAGGGCTTATCAGTAGGCTTCTAGTACCTGTTCCATCACCGAAGGACAGAATGTTCTTTGTTAAGATCTTGGTTTGCTCTTAGCTGTGGTTAGTCAGCATGAAACCCATGGCAGGAGATAGTATGGTCTAAAGAATTTAAAGGTATACATACTGACTTTTTTGTCTTATCCAAACTTTGTGCACAGAGACTTTAAAAATCAAAGAAAACTGAATGGAGCAGGACTACAGATGCTTGCCTGACAAGTGTCAATCCCAAAGTGGCTTGAGCCTTTGGAAGTAGTATAGTGTATTGAACTGATATTTTGTTAAATTCTGCATCACCATGTGTCTCTTAAAGGAGCTGACAGAGATTTACAGGGCTTTCCTGGGTGCAAATCTATTTAGAACCCCTTAATGTCAGACTTTATATCCTATTAAGGAGATACTTTGCTGGTCTTTAGCATGCTCTTAGATATCTGAGCAGAAAAAGGCTGTTTCATGCCCTGAAGATGCAAAATCAGTTTTAAGAAATTGTCATAAATATCTGAGGCCTCTGCTTCAAAGATCTCTCCTGGCTTCTGTTTGCTGAGTCTGGAACTTGTGCAATGCCCACAGACAAGATCAGAGGGTATTTAAGGCAGCTGGTGAATTTGAAGCTCTTGCACTGGCCTACTTCCCCAGTAGTTTTAACAGAAGCAGAAAGTTAAAAACTGGGCAATAAAGAGTTAGTGAGGACATGCTGAGTTACATTCTGAGTAGCCATGGTACTGTAATTTCCTTAACAGAAGCTGGCAACTTCCTACACAAAAAAAAGTGTTGACAACCTCCATCAGCAATAAGCCCATTTTTTTCTCACTAGCCCATAACTAAGTTCACTTCAGTGCCAGGTTTCTCATCTCTGTTAACAACACAGATGATGAGAGTTGTTACAGTGGAAATTAAAGTGTTCTACATGTTTACAAGACAGAAATGTAGACACAAATCTGTAAACTTTATCACTAGATTTCTGTGTCTTGTTTTTGTTGCCAGCTGGTAAAAAGTAAGAAGATGTAAGTATTGTAGTCTTGCCAAAGGCTTTTATCTGCTGTCATGTGAAAGGTGGAGGAGATTTTCTCAACCCCTAGTGTTTGATTTTGGGGGTCTGTGGAGAATTGGTCTCTAATTTCCCCCATTTTCCCACATCTGCTTAGTTGGAAGATATATTAAATGATAAGACTAAATGGAACTTATGAATTTATTCTTACAGTGTGTGAATATGATTAACTGATTTTTCCCACCCCACCAGCGGTTTCTCATAACCCTGCTGGTAAAGGTGTCCCTTTTAAGAATACAACTTTGAGTGACAAAGTGTTGGGAAGTGTTACACTTATTAAACAACTCTTAAAGTCTTATGATTCTGTTTCTGCTTACTCTGATTTGCCTATGGATTGTCAGCTTTAATGCAAAGATTCTTCTTCACTTAGCAGTGAGCAATACAGCCAGCAATCTCCTACCTTCTCTTTCAGAGAGCTCTGTACAAGCTTTCCAGTGTAGAATGTAAGCTTTTCTGGTGAAGTCAATGCAATTGTAGTGTTAAAGCATACCTCGAAGCATGTTCAAACCTGGAGAAGTCAACAGGCAAATTTAAAGCTAGGTATGTATGTAGGACTGACACAGCCTAATTGCACAAAGATGCAGAATTCTGCAGAGATATAGACAACAAAAATCTGCAAAATAAATAGTGATTTTTTGGCCTACCCAGAAGGTACTAATGTGATTTATCTTCTGTTAGCTTCAAATATCAAATTCAAAGTGACTGTACTACTAGAATACATTGAGGATATGTCAGTATTTTATGTTTATTTGATGTCTTTTGATATGAGTTAGCATAAGATTTAAAATCTTATGGTGCAAAACCTACAGTCTGCCAGGCTGCAAAGCCATCTGCTTAGTGTTTCAATCATTCAGTACTCCAGATAGGTCTCAGTTTTGTTCCCAGCGAGTCAATATAGGATTTACCTTCACTGGCCATGTATTTTCAGAAAAGATTACCCCTTAACAAAACCCCCAGGGACTTAAAAGGCAAAACCAGATGCTTCTCCATTGAGAAAGAAATTTATTAACTAAGGAAGATGGAATGAACATTGCTTCCTGGATTGAGAACATCCAACAAAAAAGGAACATTCAATTTGCTTTATTTCCAGACTTACAGTGACTAAAGTGTTGCTCATTTTTCATGCTTTTTCAGCAGAAAACTCATTCTTGAGTTAAAAAAAAACAGCCCTTAGCGGTGTGTGAAGGAGCTAAAATGACCGTGCACGGCTTGTGACTACCATCACACAGAATAAAATAGCTGGCATTTAATGAAGCAGGTCACAGCAAACAAATCAGCTTAGCAGGTATACACATACTGATTCTTTGAACAAAATGTGTCTCTTTATATAAAAGATCTGCCATCTTTTAATACAAACCTTAGTAGTTTATTTTCTTCTTTTTTTTTAAATGTATAATTCATTAACCCACCAATCATTTTTTTTCAAAGCCCTTGAGACTGTACTTGCATTTCCAGGAGAACAGACAGGTTCTTGCTATAATGTCCCTAATTCTATAATTAACCACTCACTAAGGATTTAACAGCAAAGTGCTACTGCTCTACCTGCCATTACTATGGCTTCATTAATTTTACAGAACACATCAGAGTACATTAGTCTGATGTATTGTCAAGGATAATTTTAGTGTAGGCGTACCCTGGAAAATGGATACGTAAAAAATCCATCTTCTTAATCAACAGATCCCTTCCCTAACTGCATACAGTCATATCTGCCTATTTTATGACAGAAATATTCCGCTTTGTATTTCAGTTCTGCAAGCACCTTGCATACATAATATCATTAAAACAAATTATTTTGAACCCCTCAAGGTACTCTTAACATGGTAATCATCTAAACTGGGGTCATGGAGATGTGCACAAATTTTAGAAAAGCACAGTTGGAAGATCTTAGGGCTGATGACTCTTGTATGAATTCACAGCTCAACTTCCTATAGGCATTGAAGCAGACACAATGAGAAGAGAATCTAGTCTGAGTTTTAGAAGGCAGGCAGAATTTCTAGGGCTGACTAAGCACCTCTCTCATTGATAAAGGGAATGTGTTAGATCTGAAAGTAATGAAGATACAACAAACATGGAAACCCAGAATGTTATTTGTGTCACTTTTCATTTTCAAATAACACTGTAAAATTAAGCTGTAGTTGCCCAGTGTTACATTTTATTGTGCAAGAGCCTTGTTTCACTCTTAATCATGTTGCTTCATTTCTTTATAAATTCATATAACCTTTAACTTTCAGTCTGTCATCAGCTCAACCATGGGTACAATTCAGTCATTGTTACTAGGCTTACAGGACCATTTCAACTTAAAGTAATATGAAAACATATGAAAGTTTGATGTTAGAATGAAAAGTGATGTTGTGATAGTTTACAAACCAGTTCCCCATTTCTAAGAAGTCATGTACTAGACAATTTCTCATGAGCCAATAAACATTGTCACTTCAGGTGACATTATCACTGAGGATACAGAAAAAAATTTGCACACAGAAGTTGTGTCGGCCCCATCCCTGGCAGTGTTCAAGGCCAGGTTGGATGCGGCTTTGAGCAACCTAGTCTAGTGGAAGGTGTCCCTGTCCATGGCAGGGGGTTGGAACTGGATAAGCCTTAAGGTCCCTTCCAGTCCAAACCATTCTGTGACTCTGTGATCATTGATTCCATGATTCCGTGATTCATTTTTCATATCCTTCCCAGATAAAATCCAAAATGAAATGCCAGCAAATGGGGAGAAAGCAAGTTTATCTCCTTTATATACTACTCTAACCTTCAAACTTACCCAGCAAATCGCATGCTTCAGTTCAGTTACTTCTTACAGCTCAGGCAGAACAGCAAAATGAAACCATCTGTACCTTGGATGAATGAACTGACTGCTGATCAGTTGCTGTTCTGCTTTACTAGGAATGTAAGTAATCTGGCTGGGTGTTTGAAGTTTTCTGGGATGGATCTGGGTTTCCTGGAAGAGTAAAGTCAATGTGGATTTCCTATCCTGTTGTCAGAGACCGCAAAAGAATTGAAATACTCCTTTTGGTGCAGCAACAGGAGAGCTGAAAGTATCTTCTAGAAGTTCCTCTTTTGCAGTTACATTGCAGAAAGGGTCTTCCTTTAGCACAGCCCTTGGGCCCTTCCTGTACTACTGCCCCTGCAGAAGTCATCCTGCAGGGATGCCATCCTGCTGGGAACAGCAGTTAATATAATTTATTTAGGTTTTTTCCATATTGGAGAGTGACTTTGAATGAAATGTTGCTGGGGTCAGAAAGCAGAAAATGCATCTGTATCACACTCCAAAAATCATGGTTAGCATGAACATTTGCTACTGGCAGTTCCATAAAATCACACTGTGAAAGTATGATTTTCATACACAAGCATTTTTATTAGATAATCCTTATTTTGCCCTAAATATTGCACCAAGCTCAAGAGGATATATAATAAGAATATTGAAAATCATCTCTGTCAGCTAAGGTCATGAGTGTTTTGTGCT
>JASSUY010044324.1:8507-21674 GCA_032466535.1 Forpus xanthops
AGAAGGTTTTTTTTATTGTTAAGGAAGGTGCTTTTTTTTAAACAATTCTTCTGGCAGCACTAGTGAATTACAATATCCTTCAATATTATTTCTACCATAATATATACATTTTAACTTTCATGCCTCTAGAAAAACATCTACAGTACATTTCATAATATAAAAATATATTACAAATCTGCTGAAATATTTACAAGCAATGTCCTATTATCTATATGCAACATTTTTGTCTCCATACAAAGACTAACAGGTTAGACGCATCTCTATTTGTCAGTTAAAAAAAATCCATGGCTTCTTGCTTATTAAGCAAGAAAATGATTTTACTTTCCTTTTCAAAGCCAACTTTGGTGCATAAAGGATTGAATTTCTAGATTTTTTAAAAAATACCATTTTCTTTACATCTAGAAAACATTAGGCCAAATAAAAAAAGTATACTTTACAAGTGAATGGGGATCCTAGAGGGTCAAAAAAGTAAAATAAAACACCAATAACACTAACTCCTTACATAGAGGTTTTTAAAAACCCCGCCATTGATACAGATCACATAAAAGCAGATCTCATTAACGTACTACACTACTCTTGAAGAGAGGGTCAGACATACTGCAACACTCTTAACATCTTTAAACCGTACTATGTATCCATAGTTGATTGGAAAAGACAAGCATTCCATCAACATTCATTTAAACATTATAATCCAACATATTTTAGGGATCTGCAAAAGGACACGAGATTACAAATGACGAATGATTACTATCCACCATACTCAAAAGGGGAACAGGATAATCCCTTGGTAGCTGTATTATTGTCTGGCATGTGTTATATTTAGTTAACATGGACAAGAAGCCTAATAGCTAGTTAACAGTTCTCTTGGGAATTGTGAGTAAATGGTGATGGTTACTTTTTCTTTTCACCAAATATAAACTACTGTATTCACTAAAGAAAAAAGCAGCTTAAAGAAGCAAGCATGCAAAGCCTTTTAGTTGTTCCACTAAGTTGCCAGAAGAGTGTTTGCTCAGTCTCCCACTGTACCATTCCATGAAAATGTGGATATACAGTAATATATTAATATATTCCACGGAAGCATCAACTTCATTCACAGAATGTTTACACTAAGCATAAATATTTATCTAAGACCAAAAAAAAAAAAAAGGTTAAAAAAAAAAAAAAAAAAAGGATGGGATTTGACTAATGTGCAACTTTATTTCTAAATCCATTGTCAGTGACTAAGACTGCAGGTGTCCCCACTTCCTTGGTTTTTACCTCTTCAACCTCTTCTGGGGCATTGTTCTGTAAAAGAAGACAGTACAGTTTTACATAAAAAACCTGAGAAGTAAGTTTGAATCAGCTAGAGTATACTATGAAAACACAACTATATAAAATGTACTTTCATTTAATCAGATTAAAACAGAAAGACATTTTAGATTATCCTATATTAGCATACCTTTCATATTATTATTTCAAACTTTCTATTGGAGACATCATTTTAGCACAAAATTAATAGCTGTCACTGAATTTCTTTAATCATTTTTTTCCCTTGTAAAGTTTTGGTCTTTGACTTTTATTTCTCTGATCTCCCACAATTGGTCCCAAAGCTCTTTTTAATTACACTCTGTTCTATACTGCTAAAAATCTAGTGTAAGATTATTTACAAGGGACCTTATTTTTATTTGGGAGATACAGAAAGGACGGCACATTTTTCCTAAGGACTTAAAGATCATTACACTTTTATTTTAAAAGGTTATTTATAACTTTTCAAATCAAACTGATCTATCAAGGTAAACAATATAAACATGATTAACACCTAAATTGGATTATAAAACAGTCACTGTGTTAAGCAGTTTTAAAACACAAAATCCAATTTCCTCATAACATTTTTATGATTTAACAGTTAACATCAGTAATTAACATACTAAAGTAAGTATTTTAAATACTTACACTTACATAGAAAGCAGAAATAGCATGATTATTTATTTTACTATTGTAAATCAGTATTTCATTAATTTGATTAGTGAAATACATTAAATATTAAAGGTGAACTGAAATGCTTATTACATACCAAAACCTCAGATTAGTGTTCTAGTTACTCCTTTAAACACTAGGTTACTGGATGTTAAGGAAGAAATACAGGAGCACTGAACTTCATTTATGGTAGAAAAAAAAAAAAAAAAAAAAAAAAAAAAAAAAAAAAAAAAAAAAAAAAAAACAAAAACCAAAACAAACCTTTGCCCTAAATTCATTTAATGAATTTTTAGCATAAGCTCATAAATACATATTTCTGGGCTTTCAAAAACTTAAAAAGTGAATTAAGCATTTCAATTACCTTTAAAAACTGTACACACACAGAAGTGTGGGTACTGGAAATTATGTGAGCATATTAATAAAGGGGGAAGGGAGGAGGAATCAGGAAATTATAAGAAACAAGGTGGATCTTTAGGGCCAATCTGAAGCCCTAAAAATACAATGTGAATACAGCTTAAAGGCAAGTAACATGTACTGTCCCCTTCTGTCCCACTCTGAAGAATCTTGTATTAAAAAAATAACAGTACTTGTATAAAGTACGGATTTTGAGGTAATACTGCATGTATTACAGTTGAATATGAAATATGTAAAGGTAAATTTGGACTTTAAAAAATTGGCATACAAACCAGTATGTGATCTTAACAGAAGTGATCTTTCAGGATTCCACTGTGTGTACCTCCTTTACTAGAATTTCTGTACACCAAGCACAAAAAAGTAAAATACACTTGGTAAATACACACATTCCCCGTTTCTCAGTAACTAGAGTTCAGTTCAAGTAGTTAAGAAATTCTGAAACAACTTAAGACTTCAGAACTTAACCCCTGGACGCTGACAGGATTAAGGATCCCTGGTCTGGTTTATAATGCATTAGCAATCCTGATTTTCCAACGTCAAAAAGTTAAGTGAGTCTTAAGATAGTATTTGAGTTAAGAAAGTTTCAAAATTAGGACATTACCTGTATATGTTTGGATCCAGAAGCAAGGCAGTATCTTTTGGTAGTTTTGATAAATGAACTACTTTAGTTTTTAACTGATGCCGCTCACTTTCATTTACCCACACATCAGGAAGACTATGAATAAATAAAATAAAAATATTCAAAAAAGATAAACTATTTTTCTTAACACAAAGCTGTGTGGTAAACTAGCACATATGAAGTTTTTTTTAAAGCAAGCTTTACATATCACTTATTGACAAACATCTTCACTGGAGTGAGAAAAAGAGAGACAATCTTTACACATAATACTTCAAATTTTTTCAAGTTCTCAGGATGAAAAATATACTAAAAAATTTAGATTATTCCAGAAGAATGCTAAGCCAAGTGTATCATGACAACAGCACTACATTCTCCATTTTAACAATTTAATGTGAAAATAAGTAGCAGGAAGAAAAAAAAATCAACAAAAAAGATATTTGAAAATGCTTTACTTTACTGGGTATAAAATTCTTTGATGCTGTCAAAAAAAGGTAAGTAAAAGCCAGAATACACTGCAAACACTGAGCTTTCAGTTACACTAATGTGCTTGCTCCAAGTTCAAAGCTTTCAATGTCAAAACATTCCAACTTTGCTGAAGTTAATTGCTTGATTATCTTCTGAGGAAATCCAGGCAATCACCACAAAATACTTTGGCTCTGTAACAGTTCTCATTGAGATACAGAATAAAACTTGGTCTTTACACATCAAAGGGAATTGCTGCTTCAGTGCCAACTGCAGTGAAATTTGGGGAAGAGGGCTGCAGATAATGTACATCACTGATCTATGATTTGTACTTTCGTTCTTTGAAACCAAACATGCCCACTTCAGAGTGGCTTACTGCATTATTGCTTCTTTTACTGAAAGCATGCTGGATTTTTAAGGCCCTGCTGAATTTTTCAGGTAACACATTAAGAAAAGCACTCAGCCTGCAGAAGTCATCAGCATCTTACTGAAAACCTCCTTTCCTACCTCCTGTAAGTTAGCATTGAGCAATGCTGTGCAGAACAAACGAGTGACCCATTTTGCTTCCACTTCTTAATTTTGGGTTGGGGGGAAAGTTTAAGATCATAATTAAGAATTCTAACATTTTCTAGCATTTTGAAACAAGTTTCAAATTAAGAAACCCAACATTTAAGACTATCTACATCTAAGTGTTTTCTCTGACCAAAGCTACATGCAATTTTACATACTTTTGCAAATTATTGAGTCTCTATTATTCATCATTAAGTTAGCTGTAAATCAAATTCAACTTTTCAGGTAAGCCATCCTAAAAGTTAAATGAAAGAGAGATCTTTTATCCCAGTGGTAAAAGCAGTTTCTCCAATGATACTTTCCACTTTTCAGATGAAGGTGGGAAAAAAAAGAACTAGAAGGGGAGGGGACATAACACACATACAAAACAGGACAGATGCAAAGCTCATGACAACACCCAGAAGGCAATCCATGTATCTACTAAGGTTTAATAGGGATCATGAAAGGTGAAAAAAAAAAACAAAAATATTTTTTTAATAAACCCAAAATTGGTTTTTGTTTTTGTTTTTTTTTTTTTAAAGCAACATTTAGAAAACATTTCTTGTAGAAGCTATATGCTGAAGATGCAAAATGATACAAACAAGAGAACTTCTTACATTGAAAGACTATTTGAAATACACGTAACGAAAACAACTCAGTAAGCTAAGAAGTACTGGCACAAAGTATAAGCTCCTGCTCCCAAAAGGAAAAAAAAAATATTGAAAATTATTTCCCTCTTGTATGGGAAGCAGGTATTCACCTTATTTATAGACTAGTATTTAATTTTCTGGTAAAAAGACTTAATCTACAGATAACCTGGAACAGATTAAAAGTTTCTTAAAATGACTCAGAATAGAAAAAGTTAAATCATTATTACTAGCTACATCTGAAAGGCTGATGATCAGCTCAGCACAATGGAAAGTAATCATCAGGACTGCATTCAACTTTTTAAAGTGTGAGTACATTCACTGCGTAAAAGAAATGGATGACAAAACCATGACAGTTTGCATTTGCTGCTCTGAGCTGTAATAATTAAGGTGAAATTCAATTTACCAAATACTCAAAAATTCAAAGCTGCAACATTCAGTGCAGGAAATACATCCTTTACCTAACCCTACCAAGATGCAAGAAATACCAATTAAACCACATTATTCCTTTGACCTGATATTACCTAACAACTTGTCTTCTGCAATGCAGGTTCTAATACTATATACAACTGCATGAGCAGAAAGCTCATTTGAACCTATATTGGAAAAAAAAGCAACACAATCTGAAAGATCCTCTTGTTCTAGAAGCGTCAGAAGAAAGAGATATGGTCTCACCTATTTCAAAGAAGTAGAGAAAATATTTTTAAACTACACTTAAATACTTCAGCTGTCCCAAGCCTACCTGAGGGAAGTACTTTTGTCCTGCATTACATGTTGAGAATATTTATTTGGAGCAAGGTAGAACTTTGAAAACCCAAGAGGAAAAAAAAAAGGCAGCCAAACATGCTGGAAGAGTACTTTGAGCTTCAGTGGGATAATCCAAAGAAGCAGCAATATGAGATGTATACCTTACAGGGCCAGCTGAGGTTATCACACTGCTAAATTTTGGCATCTAGTCAAACATTCTTGCACTTCTGCTGTTACATTGATGACTGTATGTTTTTCAACACCTAGAAGGTATTTTAGTATCATGATGAATCAGTGGGTAAAGCAAAGCTGTTTCTGTGATAAATTTCCTTATGCATACAGCCGGCAAAACCAACCTGAGCTTCCTATTCAATAATCGGGGACCTTGTTATTAATACCTATAGTGAACAAGTTCATTAAGAATACAGCCTTACCTTTACCTGAACTGAGCAACTTAAGACTTAAAAGCTGAAGTAAAAAAATCAATTAAAGCAATGTTTATTATATTTTAACAATAACTTCTTTACAAAAAAGTATTTTTTAAAACACAAACTTTAACTACTCAAAGGCATAACATAATTTAGTGACAAGACAGCTCATTTACTCCACTGTAAATATCTTCCCCATTAAAATCCTATATTGTAATTACTAGTTATATACTCACATGTCCTCTGGTGTCCAATGAAGCAAGAGTTTTATTTTTCCAGAATCTTCTTTTCTTTTAGCTATTACCTGATAATAATCACATAAACCATAATTAGAACCAAATCTGCATACTTTTTGCTCAAAATCTATTGCTCTTCATGTTGAATTGGGTATTTATAAAAGGCAAACTGTTTTACTCTTTGAAAGTTGTATTACTCTATATATAGTAAGAATATACCTTATTTTGAAATAGTTAAGATTTCTGAGCTGCTACTCCAAAAGCTTTTAAGAATACACATTCCTCTACAAATACACTCATGTTGTTCAACATCTATAGAAGATGGAAGAAACTGATGCAGCATATAGTTTAATTATAGCATGGCGTAAGGATAAAAATCTCTCATAAATGCTTTGACATCTGGCCACACTGTACAATTTCTTAGGTAACTTTTACCCATTCCTTTTCAATACCTAAACCAAGCACTGAAAGAGGTAATGGCAAAGGCTACTTGGAAAACCTCACAGGCTTTCAAAAACTATTTAATGCTTACCTAATGGGGACCCTTAACACTTCAGAGAGGACACTTGCTACTATTGTTATACGAATGACAAATCAAATGACGCGTCAAAGACCTGTCAACAACTGATAAGAATTTAAGCAGAACATAGGTATTCCACTGCTAAGGTGCCAAACACAAAGTGAGAAGAACTCCTTTCTCCTAGTTACTCATACTAGCTCATGGTAGACCAGCACATAAGACACTCTCACAGACAACAAAGTTTTTAAGTGCAGCACCCTGAAGCTAGACTCCCAACTTTAGTCACGATAAAGTTAGAAACATACACAGAGGAAGTATAAAAAAAGAAATCTGTTCATTCAGATACAAACACATTCTTTAACACCAGCATGCAAAAGGTATCCCAAAAATTTCCAGTAACCAGGACAACACTGAAAAGCCACTTGCTTCCTCTTCTGATTTACCCTTCTCCTTTCGTATACATCATAATACTTAATACAAATATTACTATCTTCTTTAAACACCAATTCTCCTATTTTCTGCACCTATGCGCATAAAATTCTTCGTAAATCTTTGAAAAACTCCATATATAGCCACTGCAGATCCTGTAAACTCCAAAAACTTCTCTTCTGAAAAGAACAGTGGCAACTGATCTTTACAGAAAAGGCTAAAAAAGCTAAAACGTAGCACGTAAATACCAAAATCCATAATCTGCATGAACCTGCTGTTCATCAACTCTGCATAATCTGAAAACATAGTTCTTATTAAAGGTATAAGAAGTACCCACTTTTAACACAATTAGCACTATGAAAATTGTATCATATCCTAGGCAGGCTAGAGTTAGAAACACAGCTATGATGCAGACAAATGCAAAATTGCAAAAACTCTGTGAAAAAAACAAATGAAAAATTGCTATTTTTACACTAGCAACCAGAGCTTTACAGTCAAGCCTGTAAAAGTTACAACTGAAACGGGAAAAAAATCTAGCATATCTACAATAATGATGCTCTGAAGACCCAAAATTGTGCTGTAAAGAACTGAAGTCCATTAAGTTTTTCACTTAAAACTAGAATTCAGTCAGCAGTTGTATGTTCAGATACAACTTTGAGACACCTCTCACTGTATTACCTAAATTTCATGCACTGTCTCAGAAACAAAAGGAAAATATAATTTGAATTTAGCTCTGTAAATGCATCAAAGTTTTCTCAAATCAGAAATGGAGTTGTGCTGACCTCTTCTGGAAAATGAAAAAAACTTCACTCAGTAAACTGGTACATACATCTAGCCATTTACTGTGTTTCAAAAGTTTTAAGATTTCAAAACACATGTAACTAGTATCAATACATGTGACCACTGAATTGAAATACCAAAACCAGCTAAAATTAGTGAAAAATAGTTTAACATTCAAATATTACAGAGAATTAATCCTAGTATTTCAATAAGCAGGGGACAGAGAAGGCAGGGATAGGACACAGAACAGAGTTACCTATAAGCTATATTTTTTAATTAGAGTAATATCTGCTCTTTAGATTAAATGGAAATGATGGAATTTTTCCATCTGACAATTCACAGGAACAAAATATCAAGAAATTAATTACAAGTAGAAAAACAAAAGGCATATAGAAAACTCATAATAAAGTCAAAGATGAACTCTGGACAGCAAAACCAATTTCTTCAAAAAGGCTTTATTGATGACTGCATTCTACAGCTTCCCATATCTATAAAAAAGAGCTTGAAAAATAAATATATATCTAGAAAAGGAATGACTTTTCGTAGATGGTGAAAGGTATCTACAGTGACTGCTTAGAAATTCTTACCACTAGTAATTTTTCACTAGGATAACCATCCCATCAAACACCACACTGCACTGACATTATGATATTTCATATAAAAAATAGCTCTATATTATTTATGTCAGTTTTCAGAGAGCAAGACAATATTATCTTCATATTTTTCACTATCCAAATTAATGCCCCTGATAGCTACACATTTTTTAATTTGTCTGAAGGTGGACCACACAAACCATCTTACATTATTTAGCCAGTCACCATTCAAATTCTATGTCCTAAAGCTTTTAAATTATGCAAAATATGTTTGCATCTGGAGTGACCATTAGCTCAGTATAATAGCATATATCCACAAGACTGCTTCCATTCCACCTTTTTTTTTTAAAGCAGATTTTAGGCTGAGACTCATTGATATGGCTGATATGCAGCACAGAAGCCCACACAACTGTATCAGCATGCTAAAATAGTGTAGCAAAGTATAGTTTAGGGCAGGAATCTTAAAACAGTTCTCCCACTGGTACAACCTCTCCCACAGCTGCCTAAGCAATTTTATATCTCATCAACGCCTACCATCTTAAGTGGCACATGCACAGATAAGCTAAAAGGACATTTTCACTACTTCCTCCAAGTTTATCCGAAGCAGTTTCAGAGCACATTCTGTCTTATGTCTCCTTATGAATAATTCCAATAGACAGAGGTGAGCTTCCATAACCAAGTAGTCTACCTGGATAACTTTTCAGATAGAAGTACGCAGTGAATTCGAAGAGAACCCCTTTTTCTCACAGCACTGTAAAATCCATGTTTGCTATGAAAACTAAAACAAGATGTAAAGAGAGTAACAGCTAAGCCACCTGCAGTTATCCACTTGCAGATGGTGCTCTATGCACGTATCAAGAGTAAACACTTGGAAAAAATTTCAAATACAGGCCACAGACATTTATAACAATCACCAGTTTTGTAGAACAGAGTGAAATAAGCATATAAAATCATGTTTCATTTATGGAAAGAAATTGACAATCCAGTAGCTAGAATCATGTATTAAGGTTAAGCCATAGCTGAAGACACAGCTCCCCCTTTGGACTGTAGTTCATTTTGCACTAACCTACCAATTTACGAAGCATTTCCTCTCATTTTGTTCGATCTCTTAATCCCTTCCTTCAGCTCAGTCTCTACTCCCACAGGCAGGTTAAAAAATTGGAGGCTATACAGCTTTTAGAACTTTAGACGCCTATACCCTAATTCATTACTTTCTTGCACATTTTGAACTTTCCTAAATTAATACTGATGCTTATCCTATCCAAGCACAAGTGAAATTAACAAAATACGATATAGGAATAGACTAAAGGACACCTGGTATTTGCCTCCTCATAGCAATTCACTGGCAGATCTGTGTCTTTAAAATATTCAATCATATAATTACCCGCAAATGATATCAACTCTTGTCATTCAGGACTATGGAAATGCTATCTGAATTGCATTCTCATTTGGAATATACAACCAAATTTTTCTACAATGCATACTTGCTGCTTGATATTTCCCCAAGCGTATCAGACAGGAAATGCTGCAAGCTATTCAATTTGTGAGCTAGAATAACTACTCACTACTATAAGCATTTAATCATAAAAAAGTAATTGTGGGTATTTTACATTGTTGATTTGTCCATTTCTATTAATAAATTATGTTTTAAAAAGTAGTGTAAGAGAAAAACAGAAATCTTTCTGAAGTATTAGGTTTTTCAAACACACAGGTAAACAAACAGAATGCATAACATATGTACTTACAGTACTATGAAATACAACACTGTGGCCTTTTCCTAAACTTTCTATATGTGCTGAGAGGTTAAAGCAGATGGCTCGATGTCTTATAGCATCCAGTGTTTGTGCATCAAAGAAGTCATGAGGTCTTGCTAGAAAAACAGGAAAAGAGATCCTTAGTATTCAACGCAATGAAAGCATTCAAACTACATCAAAGCATGCAAATAAGTCTGACATACAATTAGGAAATAATTTATTAGGGTAGTAACACTACCTTGTCAAGGTGTTGTAAACATTAACTGAGAGGAAGAAAAGACTACAAGGGTGGCACCTTTTACTGGTGCAAGTTTGGTCAAGACATACTCCATGTAGATAAAACAGCTGTTTTGATCACACTGAATTACACATGTTCAGTTTTTAAAGTTTCAAGTGAATTCCATTCTTTCTTAATTGCTAAATTTAGCAATTCATTTTGCTCAGCACCTGTGGGAAAATCCACTGCTATCACCTCTTAATAGAAAAAAAAAAAAAAAGTCCCACTACAAAGAAACTAAGCCCAGAACTCATTATTAAATGTGAGTTTTAATTTAGTGCAAAAACAGCCCTTACAGCACAGCCAAGAGTTACAATATTACTCCTGTAACTTCTTAAAAACTGGTATTAAAGGACTTCAAAAGATGGCAATGCTTACAGTCAACAAATTAAAAGCAGAACTAAACATATGCCTTATTTCTTAACTTTATTATGAACAATCTGAAAACCCCAGCTATTTCTATTGAATAGTGGGATGCTCCAAAGAAATCAACAATGACTGAAAACAGAACTGCTTGGTACTGCAGTGGAACACAAACCAATGGATTAAGTAAGAAATATTGTGAGCATACGGAATGTATCAGCTTGTCACGAAACTTTTGATCTTTAGTGCTGAAGAGTCATGTGAAAAACTCCACACTGCCAGAAGTGTTTGTTGCTGTGTACAAGTTGTCATTCCATGTTCCCTGATTACTGGTAAACATTATCTCCTAGTCAAGAAGCACCACATAATACACTTCCATTTATAATGAGTAAAGTGCAATTAACATGCACCTGATATTTTACAACTAGTCTAAAACCAGCAGGCACTAATAAAGCCCTCATCCTTTTAGGAAAGGACTTTTACACTTAAGTGTTTCTCGAACAATAAACAATTATTGAATTCTGATTTGGAGTGTAAAGAACGCAGATCAATTCTACACCAGAACTACTTTAGCCAAAAAATAAGTGCTACTAGGCACATATTTGCATACTGTTAGAAATACTATAAACACTTTTTTAAAAATAAAATTACATAAGCAAATGAAGCATGAATGAAATTATTCAGGCTTTTTTGAAGCTTCAGAGCAGTAATTCTCTATAAAACACACTGAAATCAAACCTAAGAATAGGATTTGATATTACATTACCAACGACGTACCTTCCAATAACTATGTACCTTCCAGTAATCTGCAAAAACAGCAATTAAATATTCTACTGTCTTCATTGCATGTAACTTTGACATTCTTTTTCACCAAGTCTATCTATTCATTGTTTCAAAACAAACTACAAATTCCACTTACAGCTAGTATTTGCTCCACTACTGGGACTACTTTTTGTTAAGCATTCATTTGTACATTCTGTCCTTACCTTATCTCAGTTGGATACTGCCAATTAAGCTATGATCTCACTGAAATGCTTTCTCGCTGTTACGTGACAAGTAAGCTCATGCTGCAGGTGGTCAGTGATGCAAGCATGTAAATATTTTATAAATATGAGGGAGGAAGGAAAGGGAGAGTAGAAAGCAAAAGAAGCCCTAAATTTTTACATTTGATTTCATATGGGAAATTTCTTCAGGATCTACCATTGGATAACATCCAACAGACACTGAAGAAAGGCCACAATTTGTCAAAGGCATAAGAATAGTTCTATTTATTCCTTATAGAGTGCTAACACTGGATTTTCTCTGTGTCTTAGATCTATACCCTCAAAACCACTTTCAGGGTAAGGTATCTCAATAAATTACACAAATAAGTTAAAATCATCACACCAGTATCCTACAAAATGAAATTCCAAGTCTTATGTAACATAACCTTATTGTAAATTCCACAAACAGTAAATTTCCTTATCGCACGTTTCTCCAACATACTCAGTTATTACGCCTGTTAATTACTACAGTATATTTTCTATTGGAAAAGCAAGTGACACTATTATAAACTACTATAAACTATTATAATAAAAAATATAAGTATTATTATAATTGTAGGTTTTGAAAAATTCTCTGAGACAGCTTCAGAGTAACAGTACTGTGACCTACTTGACATACACAGTTTTAATATGCTCGGATTATACCTCTAAATGACAAGCTACATGAAACAGTGAATGCGCATAGGTTTATCCAGAAAAGAAAGCAAACTACTGAGTGTAATCCTGAATTACTCCGCAATATCAAAATTTATGACAAATCAGATGGTCTCTATAGCACCACTAATGCTAACAACTATATTAAAACATGTTTTCAACATAAAAGCACTAACTTCCAAACATAAGAGCGCACATAATATTTACAGACAGCAATAAAGAAGTGTAAAGCAGTAGAAGAACCACAAGATGTTACAAAAGAAAGAAAAAAGTATCAAGTAACAGTAAGAATTCTCCTTATAGTCTTAGGAGATCATGTTCTCACATAAAGCCAAAATAAAGTTTCCTTTCTTTATTCAAAGAATCACAGAATCATAGAATAGTTAGGTTTGGAAAGGACCTTAAGATCTACTTCCAACCCCCCTGCTATGGGCAGGGACACCTCCCACTAGACCATGTCACCCAAGGCTATGTTCAACTCAGCCCTGAACACCACCAGCGATGGAACATTTCCAACTTCTCTGGGCAACCCATTCCAGTGCCTCACCACTATTATACTAAAGAATTTCTTCCTCATATCCAATCCAGACTTCCTCTGCTTAAGTTGGAACCCATTACCTCTTGCTCTCTGTCGTGGTTTAAGGCTTTCAAACTCACGCAATCGCTTGCTCACTCACTTCCCCCTCTTTCTTCCCC
>JASSUY010044325.1:0-21202 GCA_032466535.1 Forpus xanthops
TTTTTTTTTTTGTAATAAATTTTTTCTTTTTTTTTTTTTTTCCTTTTTCTGCTTCAGTCAGCTGGAACCTGAACTGGGCTACATCCTGTCTGGCTTCATCTGCCTGTTTCTAGTATTAGCATTGACTAAAAATACAAGTATGAACCCTGCTAAAGTGTTCTGAGTTCAGACTGGCTGAGAAAATCCCCTTGCAAAAGGGACAGAGATTTCAGTCTTTTGTTCTGAATCACTCAGGATTGCATATGCTGAGTAGGAAGGAAAGCTATTGCTCTGAATAGGAGAAAAACCCCAGGTGAAGGTGCGTGTCACCTGAGAATAAGGTCATAAAAAAAGGTGGTCATTGAACTTATGTACTAGATCAACCAGGTGAGTTATGAAAGGTGTGAACTGGCTTATCCCATTGGGTGGAGTGCTTTTGGGAATAACAGTGAAGGAAAATGCTACATCTGAAAAATAGTTCTTGTGGGATTTTGGACAACTGGGGTAGGAGAAACTGTTACAGAAAGTGATCCAAAAATTCCTCTAAATTGGATATGGAGGCCCCACTGATTTGGACTCTTCAAGCCCAGCTTCAGGGCTTGCATTGTCACCCCTACTCATCACTTTAATGAGCAGAATAGAGAAAGAAAGCAAGCTTTACTTTGCAGTACATTTAACAGACTGCCAGCAAAAGCTAGACATTACAAGCTTATCTGGCCACATAAAGGACAATTTTTAATATTGTAGGTCATGCATTGCTTTATGCAGCTCTGATCTAGCAGAAGTAATGATCTAGATAAGTAAACAAAGAAAACTTGATCCTAACTCCCTCTAATCTGAGATCCTGAGTTTTAAAATAAAAATAAGTTTTGCGCCTTATTTCTGGAGTATAGAGTCCTGTAACTGTCAAGAATTTTATGTATATTTATGTCTCTGGTGTCATTTCAAAACTGAGAGGGTGCATTCATATTACTTGTGGTTTTCCTCCTCTATGCATCCATTAAAAATCACTAGTGGAATGAAACTACAGAAGTAGCCAGTGTTGCTGACTCTATAATAATCTGCGTGCATTCAGGAAAAAGCTTCAGAAACAAGACGCAGAAATATTACCACTGGGATGACATCTTGTAACTGCGTAACTGTGATGTAATACAGTTTTTCCATTCTATCACTAACAAGGAGGCTGCAACAAGGGTATATAAACTGAGACCGTGGGGAGCAGGGTGCAAAAAAGCAATCAGGATTCCAGAGTACAGTTCCATTTGAAAAAGCAGTGTGCTCCACATCTTTTTTTAATATTTTTTAAATATATTCTTGGCTTTCAATTAACCTAAGTAATTTTTGACCACATGGCATAATAAGCCATAATAATAGTAAAATCATAGTAATACAACTGTCTGCACATGCAAAGGTCCCACTATTCCAGTGTACTGTTCTATGATTGTATGATTAACAGTAAAATAAAGGTAGGCTCCTTCTTCTTTCGTAGACACAGCAACATGCTGCCTCAGAAGACGAAGCTGCTGATTGGCATTCTATCAGAAGAAGAGTTGTTTATTATGAATCCCATTTCCAGAAGCCTTTGTGTCATTGATTAACAAGTATTCCCACAGGTGGAAAAGCTGAGGTGGACCAGCTTTGCCCCCCTGGAGGATTCTGCTTTTCATGGGGAGTCATAGAATCATAGAATACTTTGGGTTGGAAGGGATCTTAAAGATCATGTAGTTCGAAGGCCCTGCCACGGGCAGGGACACCTTCCACTAGACCAGATTGCTCAAAGCCCCATCCAAGCTGGCCTTGAACTCTACCAGAGATGTGGCAGACACAGCTTCTCTGGGCAACCTGTACCAATGCCTTGCCAGCCTCGCAGGGAAGAACTTCTTTATGTCTAACTTGAACTTCCCCTATTTAAGCTTGAACCCACTGCAGATTTGATTCTGGAACACCTAAAATAGCCGGGAGGCCTAGGGGATGAGGTAGTAGCCCCCGCCTGTCCATTAACCCGCACTTAACAGCGCCTCTTGCGCCGCCGCCCCGCTCCTCCACGCCGCAGGGGGCGCAATGCGCCGAGGGGCGGGGCTACGCTCCGCTCTTCTCACGTGACGGCGGCGCATTCTCCTCTCCGATACGCGACCCGGAAGTCGGCGGCTCCGCTCCTCCGCGGCGGCAGCCCCAGAAGCCACGCCCCCCCGCTTTCAACCAATCACTGCCCTCACATTCAGGCCCGGCGCGGTGCCTTTAAGGAAGCGCCGGGGCTCCGGATTGGCTGCGGGGCCGAGCGGGGCCGGTCGAGACCAGGCGAGGGGCGGGCCGGGGCGGCTGACGCGGAGCGCGGGCCGCCGCCGGGTGTGTACCTGCGCGGGGCTGGGGGGGCGGCTGCCGTGAGGCGGCGCCTGCGGGCGGGGCGGGCGCGCGGAAGTGCCGCGGTGCCAGGGCCAGCAGAGGTAGCCTCCGGGTGGCGGCAGCCCGTGGGAGAACCGGCATCCTCCTCGCTTTGCATGTCCCTAGCGCCGTGAGCATCCACTCCGGGCGATCTCTGCACCTGGGCTACGCCTGCTGCCGCCGGGAGGATGGCACAGCCGGCGGCGGAGACTCGTGCCTGCGCCTCGGCAGCCGGAGGTGACGGCGAGGAGCTGAACGGCAGGAAGGTGGCTCTGATCACCGGCATCACCGGGCAGGTAACGGTGGGGCTTTCTCTCGGCACCGGGCGTTCCCCTCGCTGGGCGGTGGTGAGACCCGCCGTGAGTCGCCCGCAGAGAGCCGTGGCTGAAGCCGTGCGGGCAGCGGAGGAGGATTTGTCGTGAGGCTGCCGAGCGCGTTCGCAGACAGCGGCCACCCTCCCTTCGTTCTGTCCGCCCCTCCCTTGCCCCGGGAACACATCCCCGCGGGTGCGTTCCCAGAACCTCAAACACCTTAGCCGGGCGGCTGTCCGCTTTCTCTCGCAGTTTGTGGTGTGCTGGTGGCAGGAGCTCTCGGTGACAGCCCGCACAGACGGACAGGCTGCCCCGAGGGAAGAGGCTTCCCTGGCATCGGCCTGCGTGGCTTAGGCTTGTTTGCCCCGGGGTTTGAGGTGTTTTCCACTAGGTCTGTATGATGGGGGGGGTGTATCACTTTCATATTGCGTCTTTCGACTGTCTTATAGTAACCTTTACCAGGAATTCCCACGAGGTCAGCTAAACCTGTGCAGAGATGAGGTGTGAAGTAAACATACCTGAGAGAGGAGCTGAACGTAGAAAAGATGATACAAGGAGTTGGTGTTGGGATCCTTCATCTTGATGGTCTGAAGTGGCAAAGGCAAGCACTATAGTAGTATCAGTGCAGGTCTGGGGCAGCTTGAAGCTGGGTTTGATCTAAGCAGGTTCCTCACTCCAGAGTTGCTCTATATCATCTGTCTCTCTGGTGTAATGAGCAGCCATTCATTTACTTTCACTGTCAGTACCTGCTTTATAACCAGAAAAAAACATCTCCTCAGGCTGCTTGTTTTGTATTCATGTGCGTTCATTGTAGTCTTCACTCTCTGGATGTATTACTCATAGGGAGAATGATGCTCTCACAGTCCTGATGCTTTGAGCAGGTGCAGGAGAAAGGTGTCATGGAAAGAAAAAAAAAAAAAACAACAAAACCAAACAGCTTCCCTTGGAGCAACTTCTGCACTGTGAAAAAAAGATGTGCCAGTGGTGAGTTTTAACCTGGTGAGACCTTCTGGGGTGTTGATGTACGCAGTCTGTGTCTTGTGCTGCTACACTCCCAACTGGCAACTTGGATATTTGATTGGATTGTTTGTCCAGGAAGAGGTTCACATCATTGTATGTTTGCTGACAAGTGAGTGCTAAATAAAAGCTGTCCTGGGCATGCTTAGTTGTGTTTGACAAACACCTTATTTGCAATGTGTTGCCTATTTCCTGGAAAAAAATGCTCTGCTGCACATTGCTTATCACTTGGCATGTGCTGGGTGTATGAACTGTGATTAGTCTAACCTATTAAGTAGGTAATGTATCGTAAGCATTATTGCTTATCTTAGAATCCAGCTTGAAGAACTGTTTTCCTTTATGGCTTGTATTCAATCAGTGGCAGCTTCATACATAGAATCATAGTATTGTTTGGGTTAGGAAAGGACCTTAAGATCATCTAGTTCCAACCCCCCTGCATGGGCAGGGACATCTCCCACTTGACCAATATCCCAAGGCTATGTCCAACCCAGCCTTGAACACTGCCAGGGATGGAGCATTTACCACTTTGAGCAACCTATTCTGGTGCCTCACCACCCTCATAGTAAAGAATTTCTTCTTTGTATCTAATTGAACTTCCCCTGTGTAAGTTTGAACCTATTTCCCCTTGTTCTATCACTGCAGTTCCTGATAAAGAGACCCTCCCCAGCAGCCCTATAGCCCCCCTTCAGATACTGGAAGGCTGTGAGGTCTCCACACAGCCTTCTCTTCTCCAGGCTGAACATGAACAGCCCAAACTCTCAACCTGTCTTCATACAAGAGGTGCTCCAGTCCCCTGATCCTCATCGTGGCCTTCCTCTGCACTTGCTCCAACAGCTCCGTGTCCTTTTTATGTTGAGGACACCAGAACTGCACACAGTACTCCTAGTGAGGTCTCACAAGAGCAGAGTAGAGGGGCAGGATAACCTCTTTCAACTTGCTGGTTACGCTCCTTTTGATGCAGCTCTGGATACAGTTGGCTTTCTGGGCTGCAAGTGCACACTACTGGTTCATATTCATTTTCTCATCGACCAACACCCCCAAGTCCTTCTCTGCAGGGCTGCTCTGAATCAATTCTCTGCCCAGGATGTAGCTGTGCTTGCAATTGCCTCAACCCCAAGTTGCAAGTAGGACCTTTCAGTTTGCTTTGTTGAAGTTCATGATTTTTGCAGCTTTCCCTTCAACTGTTATTTGTCCTGTTATACTTGCAGATCCACTTGTGAGGCAGGTGTAGGTTGTTCGGAAAACCATGAGCGTTGTACAAAAGTACATATCAAAACAAACATGCTGCTCTTTCATGCTGAGACAGTATTAGTCAATGCTCTCTTTTGTGGCAGAGCCACCTGGCCTTTTGTGAGGGGGTAAATCCAGAGACAACATAGATTCATAGCAGATTTCATCTCTTATTGAAGCTTTGCTGTGCTTTAAATGTTCACCTGCTGTTTGTGTTTTACACCATTATGTCTGTTCTCACAACACTTCTTAGTGTGCACTCTTCCTGTGTGTCAGCAGCTCTGCAGGTAGTGGGCTGAGGAAACCCCTCCTCAAGGCTGTCTGACAGGGTGGTATAACTATGTCTGAAAAGAGGAAAACTAATAATCTGTGTATATTAACATTTTTGCTTGATGCTCTTTTTTTTAGCAAGAGGACTGTCAGAGCTTTCCCAATGGCTACTTTGGTGCTGTGTGATCAGTCTTCCAGTTTGCTGACAGAAGTACATTTGTCATCAGAGATAGTACATTAGTAGGCCTGTAGGTACAACCTCCCAATTCTTTCAATACTTTGTTCTTTGTTATTGAACTCTCTTTTCAAAGCAGTTTTTCCATGTTAATTTAACCTGCATCAGGCATATTATTTATCATTGGAAGGTGAGGAGAACCTGAGCTAGTAAAGGCCTGGGATATCTAAAAAATAACCAGTGAGGCTGGGTGCCTTAGTGACAAGATTGGAAGTTTTTCTGTTAGGCCTCTTCTGGGGTCTTGTACTCCTCTATGGCGTGGTTTAAACCCAGCTGGCAATTCAGCCACGCAGTTGCTGGCTCATTCTCCCTCTTTCCTCCCCTCCACTCTCAGAAGGATGGGGAGGAGAATCAAAAGAATGTAACTCCCCTGGGTTGAGATAAGAATGGTCCAGTAAGTGTGGTATAACACAAACCACAACTGCTACTACCAATAAGAATAATGATAAGGGGAATAGCAAGGGAAGAGAATACAACTGCTCACCACCCACTGACTGATATCCAGCCCAACCTGAGCAGTGATGTAGCCCTTATGGGTAACTGCCCCCAGTTTATATAGTGGGCATGACATACTGTGGTATGGAATACCTCTTTGGTTAGTTTGGGTCAGGAGTCCTGTCTCTGCTTCCTCCTGTCTTCCCCTCCTCCCTGGCAGAGCATGAGACTCAGAAAGTCCTTGGTCAGAATAAACATTTGAGCAGTAACTAAAAACATCGGTGTTATCAGTGCCGTTCCCAGGCCAAAAGTCAGAGAACATGTCACTGCACCAGCTACTAAGAAGGGGAAAAATGACTGGTGCTGCTGAACCCAGGAGCCTATCATTTTGACATCTGCCACCTTGAATCCTTGTTCCTCTTTTCTTAGGTTAACTTTCAAGAAAGTCACTGTAATACTTGTTCCTTGCTTCTCTTTCACTCTTTTTCTTTATTCTACAGAACAGCTTTTGTTTTATTTGGAAAGGCCTCACTCAGAAATGGGAGGTCTGGTTTCTGTTTCTTATCTGAAACTTTTATGTCCCACCTCTTCTGAGAATGTCCTAAGTGCCATCTGTTTTAAACTCAATTACCATGTGTAAAATGTACAAGTAGGCTGAAGTGGAAGCTAGTGCTTAGGCTTATCTTTCCCAGGTAGTTACTGGGCTAGCTAGAGTTGGTGTATTTCACATTCTTCTATGGAATCCATGCTTTTCCAAGGTGGGAAGTAAAGGCTTTGATTCCTTCAGGCTGAGGAAAGCATAGAACAGAATCAGATGGTAAACTCCTATTATTAAACTGGGTCACTTCTGCTACAGGAGGTTTCTTTTAAAAATGTATTGGTACATTTGCATTATGTAAAGAACCTGCTTTTTGTTTTTGTGTGGCCAGTGTAGTCTGAGAGCATTTGCTGAACTGAGGCCCCATAGTGCCTGGTTCCTGGAACAGCTATAGATGAGAGAGAAGTATTGAGCTAACTGGACTGTGGCAATTTTAGGTAAGTGTAGAGTTGTTCTTTTGTCTTTAGAGTACTTGAGCCAAGCAGAGTGCTGCTTGAACTGCAGCAGCCCTTCCTGAGTTGAGATGATGCCATAAGAGGTGTGCTCAATCATAGTGTTGAAATCGGACAACTTTATTTTTCAGAACTTCTGTATAGCTGTGAACATCTGGATTGTCCATCTTTTCCAGTGACAAAAGATGGGATTTTGTTTCTGCTATGATGGAGAAAGTTGAGCTCAGGTAGGGCTATATTTTAACAATGGGGCAACTGACTGATGATTCAGCTTTCCCCTGTACTGTACCACGGGCATGTGCACAGCTGTAACTTCTGATTTATGGACTTTTAATGGGATTCATAAGACTTTACAGGATGACAGAAGAGGATGGACTGTCTGCACAAGCAGGGTGTGTGACTGGAGGGTCATGCTTTGTGCGAGCTTGTTGCAGCATTTAACAAAGCCGGTTAAGGTGGCTTGCTTCTTTTCCAGATACACCTTTTAACA
Source organism: Forpus xanthops (assembly GCA_032466535.1). NCBI lineage: Eukaryota > Metazoa > Chordata > Aves > Psittaciformes > Psittacidae > Forpus > Forpus xanthops. The sequence continues at coordinate 7,400 of JASSUY010044325.1, forward strand.
AGGTGTTAATCTGCAAGGGTGAATATGTTACTGATAGAAAAGTGGTTTTCTGACTTTTCACCAAGTAGCAGAAGGATTTGCAATATGTGTGGTGAAGTCACAACGGAAAACAAATTCAGTAACTGTATAGTCAAGACTCAAAGTCATTCTGGCTTCAAGGGCTAGACCTAGGTCTTTATGAAATCAAAACAGATAAATGAACCTCTACAGATTCTGCATTTACCTGTGGGGTTAGAGTGAAATCAGTATCATTGTACAACTTGCATTACTGATAAGAGACTAAGCAGGTAGTCAATGGACATGTATACTGCTTGTGCAGTATTGAGGTTTCCCTTATTCCCACCACAGGAGTGGGAGGTACCACACTTCACTGTTTTACTAAACTGTTTCCAGAGCAGGGTAGTTGCTGTGGTTGGATGGATAAAACATGTAAGTGTTGTGTAGATATAGCTCATACTTACGAGTAATGCATAGCACTTCTTTTTCTTTAAGAAAAAGTATTTAAAATTAAACAGGCCTATTGTGTCTTTTTAAAATGAAAATATTTTTTTACGAAACTAGAACATACCTTTTATTGGGAGAGTGTTTTCATAATGCAAAATAGATGTGCTGGACTTTTCGAACTTTGAAACCTTGAAGAATTATTCTGTAAAAATGGGAGTTTTGAATCAAATAGCAGTATAACAATTCTGTTTATGGAGATATGTCTTGTTTATTATTTGGGGAAGCTACTAAATCAGCACTTTTTTTCAGCATTGTTTCCTAGGCACTATGAATAAATGTCTGTTAAAATTGCACTTAGATATCTTTCTGGAAACTCTGATTGCACTGCAGTCAGTCTGATTGTCTTTCTGAATGCTGATGCTTGTTAGAGTATTTAGGTATTTGTCTTCCTTGAGAAATACCAAGAAGTACTCTGGCTGAGTCTATGAGGTTAGATATTGACATTTCTACTTTTCCTCTCTAGTCACTGAATTATGAGCAATGAATAATGCCCATCTTGTCTGATGCTGGTCCTGCTTGGAGAGACAGTAAGGTAAGAATTTGTAGACCAAGATCATTCAAGAGGAACTTATAAACCTCAGTTTTTAATGAAGCAATGCACTAGAACTTGACTGTCAGTACACAGCCAGAGGCTATTGGAAGTTTTAGATGAAGAAAGCAATCGCGTTTCTGCCTTGAGAGCATTTAACAGCAGCAGTGCTAGCACCAGCTTCTGCTCCCTTGCCTGTAGTTCTGTCAGACTCAACTGCCATTTGTCAAAACTTCAAGTAGCAGCTGTAGAAGTTTCAGCCAAACCCCAAGATAGTGTAAGTATGACTGTCAAGTAAGTGTGCATGCAGAAATGCAAGAACACTGTCTAACTGGTGTAGATAGAATATGAGATCTGCCTCTGGCTTTCTGGTATCAGAAGTTGGATCAATTGCTTACAGCCTTTGCTGTTCCTGTAACACTGCAAGTTTTATACAGGTGTTACAGTTGATAGTTTGAGAAGGGCTAACTGTGTCAAGGATGTGGGAAAGATAACTCAGAAAGCAAGATTTGCTGTTGTGAATTGAGGTTCTTTATTTAAATGTGGCTTTTGAGAATGAAACTAAGCAAGACAGGCTTTGTGAGGCAAACTACCACTAGTAAGAGAACATGACTCATTGCTTAATACTAAGAAAAGTAATAAATAGCTGATATGGAGAGTGTCTATAAAACTCTTTGATACTCTGTGTCTAAAATCTTAATTTCTTGGAGAAGAGTTGTAAAGCAAACAGTTGATCACAATACCTGAAAAGCTTTTCTAAAAGCTTTTTTAAGTGGTGAGGAGAGAATCTTTGTCACTGGCAAGTTTATGTGTGCACGGAAGGCAGATATAGAGAAACACTATAGCCTGTCGCGCCAGAAACAGGATGTTGGTTTGCCAGGTGAAGGATAAAATCCAAAAGACTGCTTTCCTGCACAGACATAAGAGGATAGCTTTTGCTGAAACTGGCTACAGTTAAATATCAGCATTGCTGCCTTTTCATTAAAATAAATATTGTCTTGGTTTCTGGCTAAAGCTAAATATTAGTATAGCTACGTTTTCATTTTTCATTTAAACATTGTGTTGCTTGAAACCAGATACTTTTACTTCAATTGCTGAGTAGCAAAGAGTTGTCTTGAGTGAAAATTTTACATGTCTTGAAGGTCCTTATCTTAGTTTGAGGACATGGAGATGTAGTAACGCTTATTTGAGTACAGATTGAAATACAAGAAACTTCACTTGAGAGGGTGTCTGTTGTTTGTGATTTTTTTGGGATTGTTTTGTTTTACATGGTGAATGTCATCAAGCACTGGAACAGACTGCCCAGATAAGTTGAGTATCTGTCCCTGGATGTATTTAAAACCAAACTGGACATGTCTCTGAGCAACCTGCTCTAGTTGACCCTAGCTTGAGCAGTGATCTTAGACTGAGTGATCCACAGTTTCCTTCCAACATAAACTTCAATATTTCTGAGTCTTCCACAGTATCAGAAGTTGAACACCTGCAATGTGACAAGATAACATAAGGGGCTTGTTGAAAACTCTGCAGTAAATGAATAGAGGCTGTGGCATGAAACCCAAGCTTGCCTAAAGTATAATTCCAGGTCTTTTCCCTTACAGGGTATAAATGAGAAGAGTTGCTATTGGGTTTCATCCAGAACCCTTGAGAAAAAGCTTTTTTATTCAAAAGTAGTAGAACAAATACTGACATGGGATATTAGAATGTTATCTGAAAACAGAGGTCATATTTTTAGAAAGATGCCTGAATTTTGGTTCGATTCCCCAGTTGAAGGGAGGAGGGTTAGCAGAAAGTCTAATTCAGCTAGTGTATAGACCGTCTACAAAAGCAACCTAAAAATATGTGGTCCAGTGTTTTACTCTTTCTTTCTGTGTTTCATACTCTACAACAATATGTGCAGACTGGTAGGGCTTTTGGGTTCTGGAAGAACTGAAAGTCCAGGATATTGCCTGCCTGGAAAAGCCCAGCTGTATTCCACTGCCTTTCAGAACAGTGCAATTAGTGGTGGTGTTCAAACATAAGTGAGCTAGAAGGTATTAATGATAAAAAGTATGGCAGCTACAGGATTAGTTCATATGTGTCTTGATGCATTAACTTCCCTTTTTTCTTTTCATCTTTGTGCAGCTTTGCTTAGTGTTTATGACTGCCAGTGAAGTCTATTCTCTAGTTGCTTACTGAAGAGAGAAGTTCTATTAGCCTGGCTCAGCTGGCAGATATTAACAAAAGTACCGGTGCAGGCAATCTGATTCCATGTGTTTGAACAGGACATGTACAGGATGTGGACTGAAAAACATTGTGAAAAGCAGGTAATTCTAAGGTACTAAATATGGTGATTTATACCTGCTGTGAAAATAGATAAGATTCTGAATATTCCAGGAAGAATAACATGATAAAGTTCATGTTAACAGTAGTAAGATATGAAGCAGAAGCATGGTACCCAGTTTTGGTTAGGGAAGTTGACTTCCTCCAAGCAGCATTTCTTATGAAAGTTTGTAATGATGTGGAGAGTCAGAGGGGGCTATTGCCACTGCTTCCCAGGTGGGTGAGAGCAGAATATATCCCATTGCCAGCAGCATGCTACTTACTTAGTCTTGGTGGTTTTTTTTTGTGTGTTTATTAAGTTTATTAATAAAGAGTGATGACTGTCAATGTAGACAGAATCTGTATTTCTCTATTTCCTAAGTTTTTTTTTAAAGAGCTGAAGCATCCTTTTTATGTACAACCAGTTGAAACTGAAGTGAGGGCTCCTGTGAAAACCTGTCTTGTGACTTCACTCTCTCCTACTAAGTTTTGGTCTTTTTTTATTTTCTCCTCTGATTCTCTTTCAGATCCTTTTGGCTGTTGAGTTTTCTACACAAGGGAGGCAGTTTCTTAGAAAATAGATAGCTATGCAGAAGTACAAGGAAGGTGGAGTACTTAAACCCGCTGATGGCCTGTGTGAAGAGCATCTCAAAGATTACCACTCTGATCCCTGTAATCCAAGGAAGCTGAATAAAAGTTTTTTCTGTGCAGTTGTGATACTGGTATTCATCCTAGTGGTGCTTCCTGTTATGCACACTTTTCTTTGAGGAGTGTTGAAACCAAGTTTCTTTGTACTTAAATATGCTTTTATTTAGCCTGGGAGGCAGGTGGTTGCTTTCTAACTCTTGACAATTTCTAGCAAGAAATTTCTGTCCCAGCTTCTTCAGACTTTTGGATCTGGAATACAGTTCTGATTAAGTATCTGTTCTTTTGAGCTTGTCAGCTTTGCTTCTATGCTCTTGTCTGTGCAGCTTGGGCACAATTTGGGAAGCACTGTTTCTTTGAAGCGCTAGGTGAAGAGTGACCCAAGAGTGAGTCAGCAGTGCACTAAATGTCTTAATATTTTCTCACAGGTGTGTGCTATCTGTTCTCTAAATCTCTTCTTGCTACTTTGGTTGCTTTTTAGCCAGATGAGCAAAATAATTTTTTTCTTTTTTTCTTTTTTTTTTTCTTCAATATTTTTGTTGCTTCCTGCTTCTTTCATATGAATTCAGTAATTGTTCTTTTAGGACCTTGGCTAAGGCATTCCTTTGGGTCATAAATATATGAACTGAGGGATTCAGTTATGTTCAAAATTTTCAGCTAAGCAAAGCTGTTACAGGAGGTGAGATGAAAGAGTGTAATTCTCTCTAGTCTGCTCTATTAATGCTATAGGGATTGGTAAGTCCCTACAGCTTGTTCCGTTTCTAGGGTGTGCACAGACTTCACAATGTAAATTCATAATGAATCTTTTGTAAAGCCTGTCAAACAAGTTGATGTAAACCAGCTTATCTGTTGTCACCTGTGCTTTTTACGTGTGTTAAGCCACTGAACTTCCTCACATGCAATGTAAATGCTGAAACAATTTTTCTTTTCATTTATTCACAAATATATATACATGAATTAGTATTCTTAAGGCAGGCTTCCTTCTTTGGGAGTATTTCTTGTTATGAAGGTTTTTTTTTGTTTGTTGGTTTGTTTGGTTTAAATAAGAAACTGGAATTTTGCTCTGTAACTCAAAAATATTATCTGACTGCAAGCAAATTAAGTCTAAGGACTTAAGTCAATTGACTTAATTATTTGGTTGCAGCTAGTTCCCCATTAAGTACCATTGAAGAGCATTTGCTACTGTACCCTGAGGCAACTATCGCATTGAATATGGTACCACTTGCATCGTGCAGTCAAATTGGTCAGTTAGAAATTAGCTAAGCATCAGAAGATTGTGATATTGTGAAGTCCAGTGATCAACAGATATGTTATCCACAAAAATACAATTGCCTTGGGTGTAAGACGCCACAGATGTTGGCTTTTTGCAAGAAGCTTTCAAGTGGATGAACCAGCTTGTGCTTCATTTGCTGTTCTTAAGCACCTTTGAAATAACAGGAAGAAAATATACTTGCTCTGGAAAAATGTGACTACTAATATAGTAAGATACAGTCAAATTTAATGAAAGGTTTCTGCAGGGCTTTGCTTCAGCTGTCAGTTGGCACATTTATTGCTGCTTCAAAATTCTTTTCAAAGGAGAATTCCTGCAGCCTGTGGCAAAATCTAATGCAGAAGGAAAAAAATTGCAGTGTTGAATGTCTATTTGAGTGCTTTTGCTGTGATGAGAAGATACCTTGTCTCTGCTACATATCTGACACCTGCATGGCTATTATATGCCTGTTGGATTTTTTCCTCTTCCAAGTTCTGAGGAGGTGATGTTCTGTGTGTTACATATATCGCATACAAATCTCTAAAGCTTCACCTTCCAGGGTAGTGCTGAAGCATGTATTAAATAGATACACTGTCAGGTCAACTGTAACTGTTTTTTGTGTATTCATAGGCACTTTGAGGTAGCATGCCACCATACTGCAATGGAAGCCTTAAACCCCCTCACCCCCTCTGAAAAGGGTAGACAGTTCTCTTTATTTTTTATCCTGTAATGTCTGAATCCACGTCAGAAGTAGCTTGAACATTATTTACCATTTTATGAATGGAAATAAGCCTTTTTCAAAGCAGATAGAATAGAGTATATGTGTAGAAGGAAATTAAACCTGAAATTGGGTAGGGAATGCTCCTGTCTGCTCCTGTACATATCCTGTTTCTGATTTTTATGCTTCTTATTTGATACTAGTCAGAAGGGACTGCAGCGTGTAGTCCAATACCTGTAAACTTAACTATGTTGGTGCTGTTCTGGAGCTAGGAAACAACATCTGGCTGTTTAGGTTGCTACTTGTCAAATTGCAAGCATGCTGTTACGGGATGTGGTTATTTTGTTTGTTTTTGTGGTTTTGTTTTTTGTTTGCTTTGGGTTTTGTTCCCCCCCCCCCCCCCAACAATTTTTTCATGCATGCAGGATCTTTCAGATACCATAGCAATGTCTGGCTTCATCAGTGATGTTGGTGGTGACCTGTAGTTTCCTCTTGATGGTGATTTCTTTTTTAGAAACATGAGGAACAGCTACTCTGTCTTTGGCTGCTGTTCAGTGTCTTTGCCTCCCTTAGCTCTGATACTGCTCTCTGGAAGCATAAGCATTACTGTGGAGCAGGTTTGGTTTTGAAATGCTGAAATTTCTGGCTGTGTTTTCTGGATTTCGTACAACTAAATAATTGTGGTTTTGATGTCAGTGTATCTTTTCCATGATTACACAGTAGTAGTCTGTCAACATATTCCTGCCAAAATTTAGCAAGCCGTTTGCCCCTGAAATTAAAAAAATATTAAAATCCTACAAGACATACAGTGTAAAAAGCATACTGGGCTCTTAAGACCTGCATGCAGAACATTATAGTCTTCCATCTTTGTGAGGTGTTTGTGTTGCGTGGGACTACTTAAGAGACAGAACCCAGAAGCTTCTCCGCCGGTACTGGTTTGGCTGTTACTGATCTGGTGCTGCTCTGCTGAAGTGTAAGCCTGGTCTGTACCAGCAGAACTTCACACTGTCTTTGTTTATGAATTGTTGTTTTTTTTTTTTTCCCCTCAGTGTTTGCAGTGGTGCTGGAAGCCGTTTCAGAATCTGGCTGGCCTTTGAACAGCAATGGGGAGGTTCTGTGATTGTAGGACTGCAGGCTCACTAGCATATATCATTTTATTTTTGAAGGTGGAATAAAGTTGTGTAACTGTTCTTGAAGATGTGAATGCAAAGAAGTCATGAAGACTGGGAGTTAAACTTCAATTTATGCCTTTGCCAGCCCATTTTAGGGAAATACTCATACAACTGTGTGGTTTTGCTACATGTATTTGATTTCTTAAAATTCTGAAAGTCACCTGATATGCATTAAATGTTTGTGTTCTTATTGCAGCCCTTTATAGTTGAATATATGTGTAATTGTTTCAGTCCTTTTTTAAAATGGGAAGATTTTTTTTTTTTCCTCTAATTTGAGTTCTTCATTGTTCAAGAATGAAAAAGGAGTCCTAATACTGACTGCGTCTCCAAAACGACAGTTGTTGCATTTCTGTTGGCAATATCTTTGTACTTTCAGATATATGCAGTTATGCTGGATCACTATTTAGTCATCTTTATAAAAAAAACACCTTTGTGGAAATGCATTATTATGCTGTGATTTTATTTTTTTTTCATGTGAGAAGTGTATGTAGAATTTCAAGTACGTTCCCTGTTGCTTTTCTTGTTTAAACAGTATGAGATATCAGATTTACTTAAAATTGGAAAGTAACTCATTTTGGGGGATACTGTCTGTTGATTCCTTTTACAGTGCTATTCATCTGTCATGCACAAGCTGTCAGTTTTAATTATCTCCTAGGATCTCACATCATCTGTTTTGATCAACTAAAGGGAAGTGTAACAGACTTGGCAAACTGAAAACAAACAGAACCTTAAGACTACTAAGACTCCTTAAGGAATGATGCTGTTATCAAATTTGATAAATTGAGCTGTAACAGGATGGTTAAAGTTATTTTTATTTAACATGAATGTGTGTCAAGCAGGAAATGATTGCACATATGCATTTGAAATATACAACTAGTATTTGCTGTGGTGGACAAGCAGCTTACTCTTGACACTGGGCAAATAGGTTGAGCTTCTCTGGGAATTACTGTGATTTAAAAATGTGATGGTGAAGTTTCATTGATTAATTGCAGCCATTTCATTTCTTTTGCATGAGTGGATGTTACTGGTGGTGGATTCTGTCATCAGGTCCTCCAACTGGGTGAGAGCAATCCCAGGCACACATACAGGTTGGGCAGAGAAGAGATTCAGAGCAGCCCTGAAGAGGAGGACTTGGGGTTGTTGATTGATGAGAAAATGAACATGAGCTGGCAGTGTGCGCTCACAGCCCAGAAAGCTGAGTGTATCCTGGGCTGCATCAAAAGGAGCGTGACTGGCAAGTTGAAGGAGGTGATTCTGCCCCTCTACTCTGCTCTCATGAGAACTCCCTTGCAGTATTGTGTGCAGTTCTGGTGTCCTCAACATAAAAAAGAAATGGAAGTGTTGGAACAAGTCCAGAGGAGGGCCATGAGGATGATCAGGGTACTGGAGTACCTCCCCTATGAAGCTAGGCTGAGAAAGTTGGGTCTGTTCAGCCTGGAGAAGAGAAGACTATGTGGAGACCTCACAGCAGCCTTCCAGTATCTGAAAGGGGCCTATAGGGTTTCTGGGGAGGGTCTCTTCATAACGGACTGGACAAGGGGTAGTGGGTTCAAACTTAAACAGGAGAAGTTTAGATTGGATGTGAGGAAGAAATTCTTTCGTGTAAGGGTGGTGAGACGGTGGAATGTGTTGCCCAGGGAAGTTGTGAATGCTCCATCACTGGCGGAGTTCAAGGCTGGGTTGGACATAGCCTTGGATGACATGGTTTAGTGAGAGGTGTCCCTGCCCATGGCAGGGGGGTTGAAGCTAGGTGATCTTAAGGTCCTTTCCAACCCTAACTATTCTATGAATCTGTTTTGAGCAGGAACCTTCTTGCTTTACTGTTTTTGTACCTGAGCAAGTAGTCTAGGCAGCTGTTTTGGTTAAGAGCACTCTAGCTGGTTGAGAGTGTAGGCTTATTTGATCAAAGGCAGGTATCTACCTTGGGATAAGAAGACTGGTGCTGTCAATTGTATTGGCTATATGCATATATGCTCTGCTGATTGTGAAGGGTGCCTGCAGTGCTTGCCTGATGGGGCTCATGCTTATGTTGTCCTGACTAGCACTTCATCTTGCAATGAGGAAACGTGTTACTTGGAGTAGTCTATAGGAGTGCTCTAAAGGTGACAGGATTTGATTACTTCTGTTGTTTCTTCTAGTAAGAAGGGCATATTGTGCAGTAAATGTGTGTGTATATGCAGTTAAAGAAATGGGGACTGATTGCTTTTACTGGTACTGTTCCTGTAAGACTGCTGCTTTGGAGTTTACCTGAAGAAGAACAATGTGCCCAAATCTCTACCTGCTTCCTGAACACCCTCGGCACACCCTTGCAGCTATGTTGTCTTATATTGCTAGCCATTGTGTGTGTATTGTAACTTTGTTTAACTGTGCTTCCAGCCAAAAATGTAACGGTTTTGCTTCCAAAGCTCTCTGGAGAGTTCAGGTATTTTTGTCTTTTGGTTCACTAAGGCTGTGGCATTTTGGTATAAACTAATGACTGTCGATGTTCCCCTTGTAAAACCTCCCTATAATTACTTACAAATGTTGGCACCTACTGTATGGCCTGTGTGTTGAAGGACAGGATAGGGCCAATTTATAGATCTGGATGGCAGGAAAAGGAAGAGGGTGGCCAAAAATCAATTAGAGAGATTCTTTTGAGGGAAGTACAAGCCCACGTTCGTAATGAAGGTCTGAAATCTTGTGAGCAGTTCAGTGTGCTGAGTGAAATAATGTCACCAGTTTGATCCTGACCAGTTCTTGACTCTCAGTGTGGGTGGTTGGCTTGCTTTGTTTTGGTTTTTTAACTGCTTTCACTGACAAATAATCTGAAGTTATGGGACTGGGATTGTCCAGGTGCCAACTAAAATCTTTCTAAAAACAGAAAAATCCACCTGAAAAACCCCAAACCCAAATACCTCTTAGCAAGGCTTAGAAGATTGCTCTTAACCCTTATCTGAACATAAGGGTTTTTCTCTTTAACATTTTGTATGTGTGTATTCAGCTTTCCCTCTAACATGTTTGGGCCTGAGGAGAAGATGGAAGAGAGGATTTATAAATGTGCAGAATTTGTTAGGTGTGTTGCCTTTAGGTCTTCCTAGTTCCACATGTACCTTTGAAGAGGCTTAGTTTTAACGTGGGATAAGGGGAAAAGACATAGGAAAGGCCAGGAGGAAAAACTACTCTTGCTTCTATATTGTATTAGGACTGTGCTGCCTTTGACATTATGTATGTGGAAGATGCGTAGCTCTGTTTATATAAGTGTGGAGGGAGAAATCAGTCTTACTAAATATTACAACTGCGGACATTACAGCTTTTCCACACTGAGGCAGTCAAGGGTGCAAGCCTTCTAAGCTAGCCTGTAATGTTTGTAATAATTAAATTTAATAGCTAAGTAAAATCCAGAATCCCTGCAGTATGCCTGACACATCAGAACAGACTGGGAAGAAGTTCTTCTGGATTCTTATCACATTATGTTTCTGGTTTGACTCCATTTCTTTTTTTACTCTTTTTTTTAAAAGAAGATGGTATTTTATTGTAGGAGATCTTCAATAGTATATACCTAAAATATGTCTGAAATGCTTCATTTTTCAAGTTTGGGACAGATGTGAGTCTCGTGTCAGTGTAAGAGGGGCTTTTAATTTTGTACATGCACAGAGCTTATTATTCAGTTACAGATTTCCTTGCTTGGAGAGTCTCAAGGTGCCTTTTCAAACATAGATCTGTTAATGCTGTTCTGTGTTTAAGCAAATGGTGGCCAAAGTAAAAAGATCTATAGCTGTAAAGTATGTATTAATGCACAGTTGCTTTGGTGTACCTCTAATTCTTGAAGAACGCATGCCAAAATAGAAAATCACACGCTCTATTTCTCAGTTTCTTGTGCTGACAGGTTTCTGTCTTGTAGTATTTACCAAACTGTCTTTTAAGTTATAGTCTTGTTTGGCAATAAATATATCCAAAAATGACTTGCAAATTCTGTGTCTTACTATTTGGTGATTGTGTATTAAAATATACTTGACTCTTGCACTTTACCCAGTGAAAACAGAATGTGTTCCCTATGGATACCAGCGCAATATGCTTGCTTCTGCTGAAGGCCGTTTTTACAGCTGGGTGTTTAAGTCATGAAAATCAAACTGCTGACACAGCCTTAATCATAGTGGCACAAGTAGCACTTGATTTTGTACCACAGTTTCATTGGTACTATTAATAGTTGGCTCTTTACAGGTGTTTATGTATAATAACTTGTATAAGACAACACTTGGTAAGCTTTGAAATGAATCACATTAATTTCAGGACTAAGTTTTGCAGGGAGACCTTTTGACTCTTTTTTTATTTTTTTTTTTTTTTTTTTTTTTGAGGTTTTTGGTGGTAAAAATGCATATGTTGAAAATGTTCATTACTGTGAATTCATCAAGTGCCGCTTTGTGTTAGGTGGGAAAGCAGAAACTGACTTGCCTGTGATAGTGAGCAGCCTTGCTTTATCTGATGTTTCTGTTGTCAGTCTTCTTGGGAAACATACTGCTCTCTCTGTTTACTGGTCTGCCATTGCTGCTCACCTGTCAGGGTAGGGTAAGAACTGTAGCTGCAGCATTACCCTTTATGAGGGAATACCATGTGTGGCAAAACTGAAGAAAAGCCTGCATGCTTCTGTTTCAGGCACCAGCAAGGAAAACAAAATATGGTAGTAAAGGCTTTCCTCAGCTGTTGCTGGATGTGTGTATGAATATCTCATGCTTTTAGCAAAGCAGATGACAGAAGGCAGAGTTCCCGTTGCAGGACTTTCAGTTGTTCCCCTGTGAGTCTGGTGTATGTGATGGGGTTAGGAAGACAAAGGAGCAACTGTGTGCACAACACGAATCTGGAACAACTTAGGTGGCAAGTCACTACTCCAGACAGCTTGGAGAAACACCCTCTATGGAAGGAACTATAAAACCTGTTGTTCTCTTGTACAGTTATCATTGAGCCCCATTTTAAAGCAGCTGAGGACTGGCTCATTGCCTTTACCAGGTAGTGCCAGTTAATGCAATAATACAGTAGGACATAATTATCTCAGCCTCTGGAGAGACTGAACTGAGAGTAATTTGTTTCAGAAGTGAGCAATTTTCGGTGTGTGGCTCCTGGCATCTGTGAAGCAAAAAAGTCTTTGTTCAACTCCAGTTATAACCTCTTTGGGACTGCTGTTGAAACTTGGCTAGCAGACGTGTAATGGTACTTACACAATTCTCTTTCTCCCTGGCCTGTACCCGAGCTTGTCATCTGAAAAATACATATAAGGCTTATTTGCAAATGGTAGTGTTTTAATACGGATTTCAAAGATGTATCAGATACTGTAGCAGTCATATGTATATAGCTGTACCTTTAAGCAGTTTAGGTAATAAAGTATTTGATCAGAGTTTAGCTGAAAGTTGTTATTAGGCTTTTAAACAATTTCATAGGAGGAAGGGCTTAATTAGCATGGAGACCAGCCTTGCAGAACTGACACTCCTAGCATATTCTTATCTTTGGTAATGCATTTAGCCACACTTAATTCATTAATTAAATGGAAAAAAGCTGACTAATCCAGTGGAAATGTTGGGGAGGTGCAGGGAACTCAAGAGTGAGGAGATGAAAACATGAAAGTAAAATTCCTGGTTTTGCTGCCTTTTGCTACAGGCTGTTCTAATAACTCTATCAGCATTGCTGCTCTCCAGCCCCAGCCAAATCAAAATCCTGAGCTGATGAGAGACAGGTGATGCAGGAGTATGTCTAGGGCTGGGAATGGAAGATTGCATGTGCTTAGTGCTGGAGGTTGCTATTAAACTAACTGCTGGGAAAAGATGAGGACTCTTAAAATCTGCTCTGTCTGAAAGCCTTCTTTCAGTTGTTTTTTGGGGTTTTTTTGGGTGGGGTTTTTTTTTTTTTTTTTTGGTTGGTTGGTCTTCAGAAATGGCTGACCTTGGTTGGCCACAGAGGGACTGGTGCTGGGGAAGTGGCAGGAATATATCGGTGGCAGTGGGAATGGAGGATAAAGGTAGGATGGCCCTTTTCAGTGGAAGTATGCAGGAGTGAAACTGCGTACTGGTCATGAGCAGAATAAGTATTTTTCAAGAAAGCTTGTTTATGGGTTTAAAGAAATTGCTTTATCTAGGTATTGTGGTGTACTGTGAATAAACTTGATACTCCCGAAGTAATGGTAAAAGATAACAAATTACTTGAAGTTAAATATTATGACTATGCATCATCAGTTCTATATCGGGTTATTAAAATATTCACTTGATTCCTTGGTTGCTTTGTTACCATGACTTGGTCGTTCTCAGTACCTCAGCTGTACCTGACTCTTCTTATGCTCCTATTTCTAAACTATTTCCTGTGAATTTCTCATAACAAGTTATGAACATTGGTGGTTGAACTTTGTGGTGATTAATACATTTTTAATAAGTAATAAGACTTTTATATAGAGAGAAGGTGCTTTGGGTCTTTTCCTTAAACACTTCAAAGGAGTGCTATTGTTCTAGACAGCTGTGAGAGGACCTTTTGAGTGCCCAGGCCTCTTCTTAGTGGAGTTTGAAGAGGAGTAAGTCAGCCCCATACTACTTCCTGTATTGTTCAAAACGTGTTAAATTTAGTGAAGCTTGAGATGTGTGTGAAAACTTCTGTCAAGTTTCTGTCCTATCTTTGTGATGAGGGCGGGGGGGGGGGGGAAGCTTTGTGTTTAACTTCCAAGGTCATGAGC